>VXBP01000326.1:17828-71378 GCA_013400115.1 Rhinopomastus cyanomelas | reverse complement strand
CGATCCATAATGATTCTATGATTCTATGATTCTATTGATTTACCATCCAATCAAGAATATCCCACAATAAAATTATCTGCTCTCACATTAGCTAACATTGCAGGATGAGCCTGGCAATGCAACAATTAAATATGTATAGAATTTTTAAGAGATGAACCTGCTGTGAATTTAAAAAGCCTTTCTCATGTACACATGCTCTGTTGCTTGAAAATTTCCAGGGAAATTGGAGAGAAGTCTGAAACACAGTGCTGAATACTGAAAATATTTAAGACATATTTGTATAAGTTATCTAAAACCATCTAGAAATCTAGAATTTATCTATAGTGAATGGAGAAATGTTAGCAGAAATATGCATTTTTTTTGCCTGGCAATAACAATTCACTAAAGACCTTATTCAGAGGAGGACTTAGGTTTTAGCATTAGGCACCGTAACAGTCTCACTATAGACAAAAAACTTTGTGCACGTCAAGTTAAGGCTTTTAAAGTGTTTTTTCTGATTTAAAAACTATTTTATTACAGTGAAGGTAGTGAAACACTGCAACTGGTTGTTAAGAGAAGTAGCAGATGTCATCTCTGGAACTATTCTCTGTCAGACTGGGAATGACTCTGAGCAACCTACTCTGGTTGAAGATGTCCCTGCTCATTGCAGGGAGGTGGGGCTGCATGACCTTCAAAAGTCCTTTCCAACCCAAATCAGTCTATGATTCTACTAATTCAGAATATTATTGCTTTGTTAGTTCTGCTGTGCAACTGATATGCATGTCAATATCTATATACCTCTTTTCATTAAAACCATTTATGTGGTTTTAGATTTGTGCAGCTGAATATTAGAAACCAATTATTTCTTTCTTCACAGACCAAGTATCTAGTAGGCCCATGTGTTATTGTATTATATAAACTAATTGTTTCTATTATTAATGATGATTGTATATATTATGTGAATAAAATATATTTAACAAGTTCTTTAATAATAGAACAGATGTCAGCGTAAATTACAGAAGTGTTGTCTGAAACACAGGAAGGTGGTGTTTTCTACCCAGGACTCTCAGCAAAGCAATTAAATAGACTTGAAAACAATGAATGTATCATCATGTCCAGACTACGTGTCAGGATCTGTTGGTCTTTTTGCCACCATTGTATTGGTTAGACATCCACAAGCAACTTGGGCTGTGTTCTCAAAGGCCTATGAGAGAAGCAGCTTCATTATGTTGGCATTGTCGGTGTTTCTGTCAAAGAACCTTCAATTTCTATCAGGAAATCTGGAAAGACTCTAGAAATCAGGAGTCAGTGACAGAGCATTGGTAAAAAATAAAATACAAATGAGCAAAGTGTATGAGCTCAAAGTTTTCTCTTGTGTTTGTGGACATTGCAGATGTTTACATATTTACCAACTGATTTCTTTCATTTACTTTTTTCTTTTGCCACCCTAGAGGTACCAAAAACAGAGAAAACTTTTGAGGAGAGACTGATTTTGAAGGCATTCCTACTGAAGTTTGTGAATTCTTACGCACCAATTTTTTATGTTGCCTTTTTCAAAGGAAGGTAGGAAACATATCCTTTACATGTTGATATTTATATATTTAGGAATGTATGTGTTTACATATATATATATATATACAGGTTTATATTAGTGCATCTGTGTTTAAAAATGAATGCAAAAGACTACTTAACTTAGGGACTGCCCAACTTCACCAGGTATTAAAAACCATCATAAACAGGGTTGTCTGAAGCTTGATTTTGAATGGCAAGGCATGGTCTTGAGTGCATTTGCTCTCTACAACTATCTGAAAAGACATCGTAGACATGTTGGTGCTGGTCTCTTCTCACAGGTAATTGGTGACAGAACTAGAGGGAAGGGCTTTAAGCTTCAACAGGGTAGGTTTACATTAGACATCAGGAAAAAATTCTTCATGGAGAGAGTGGTCAGGCACTGGTTGAGCTGCCCAGGGTGGTGGTTGAGTCACCATCCCTAGATGTGTTTAAAAGTCACTTAGATGTAGTCCTGGAGAATATAATTTAGGAGTAGGGTTGATGGTTGTACTCAATGATCCCAAGGGTTTTTTCCAACCTGAATGATTCTGTGAATCTATTCTATGAAATGCAATTGTCTTAGTTTTCTTTCTAAAATAAGAATAAGCCACACCTGTAGTGGGTTAGAACTAAGAAACTGCTTTGCATTGAAGTCTCGATGACATCTTGGATAAATTTGCCAGACAATGCATAGCTTAGGGAAACTGGAAAGAAGTTTATTAACTCTGTAACCATATACAGAAAAGAAGAAAAGACCAAGCAAGTTAGTGTACACAAAATAGAAACCGTGTCACAAATGCCATCACACATTCTGAGAAAAATACAATGGGAGGTCACTATCATTTGGTCCTTGGGTCTTCTTTCACATTAGAGATCTGAGAAACAAGAGTATGTCAATCAAGTAGAGACGAGTGCCACCATCCTCTCTTTTATTCACATTTCACCCCTGTGGTGGGTTCAGGACCACAATTCAGTATAAAAGAAAGGAAAGCAAAGCAGTGAGGTCTCGATGACGTCTCAGATAAAATTTGCCAGACAACTGATGGTTTAGAGAAACTNAAGAGGGTCTTCCAGACATCCTCTCCTCTCCCTCTCCTGTCTCAGCTCCAGGGGGAAGAGGAGTAGCCCAGCTCACCGATGCTGAAGGCTGTCCATGGTGGAGGGGTCATGATGGCAAGTCTGCACCAGTCTTGCTTCTCCAGTCCGAGCACGGTGCGGCAGGACCGCGCACCCGCGGCAAGTTGCGGCCGGGGCCACTTCCAGACCCCGTGCAGGCAGATGCACGCCGCAGCTAGTTCGGAAGCCGCGGCAGGTTGCTGCTGCTTCGGGAACCGCGGTCCCCCTTAGAGCCGCAGTTCCCCTTGGAGCCGCGGTTCCCAACCCCCCCACCGCCCGTTTCCAGGGCGCTGGGGGGGCGCTGCCTTCAGGGCCACAGCCCCCAAAAAGGGGCGAACAAAGACCCTGCCCCAGTTTTTATAGGCTCCTAGTCAGCTCTTCTGGGGCAGGTCCCAGGACAGATCCTTCCAGGGAAGGGTCCCAGGACCTGTGCAACTGGGGACAGGTGCCTCTANGCAAGTCTGCACCAGTCTTGCTTCTCCAGTCCGAGCACGGTGCGGCAGGACCGCGCACCCGCGGCAAGTTGCGGCCGGGGCCACTTCCAGACCCCGTGCAGGCAGATGCACGCCGCAGCTAGTTCGGAAGCCGCGGCAGGTTGCTGCTGCTTCGGGAACCGCGGTCCCCCTTAGAGCCGCAGTTCCCCTTGGAGCCGCGGTTCCCAACCCCACCACCGCCCGTTTCCAGGGCGCTGGGGGGGCGCTGCCTTCAGGGCCACAGCCCTCAAAAAGGGGCGAACAAAGACCCTGCCCCAGTTTTTATAGGCTCCTAGTCAGCCCTTCTGGGGCAGGTCCCAGGACAGATCCTTCCAGGGAAGGGTCCCAGGACCTGTGCAACTGGGGACAGGTGCCCCTAGAAACAACACAAATTTTCTTCCTCATGAAAGCACCTCTGAAAAGTCTGGCAGTTCTCAAACTGCAACAACCCCCATCTGCGGTACAGCAAGACCCACACTGCTTGCAGACTGGTGAATTCCTCAATTCTTCAATGTAGTTTCTTCAGCTCAATGCTCTAGGGATGCCCTTACTTCTCAGTGCCCCAACTGCATGCCTCAGTGCAGGAGACATGCATTTCAAACAAAGAGCCCAGTCTCTCTTTCAGATCCAAGGTTTAAGGATTCTCAAGTCCTTCTGCTTTCTTCAGCTACGCACGAAGGAGTTCTTCCCTGGTAGTTAAACGCCCCCAGTCTTTCTCAGCGGCAGAAATGACAAACAGCATGTCTTCCTGCTGATCAGTCTCCCTACAAGGGCAGCAAGTAGCTGCATAGTCCTGGTCACATGCAGGATCCAAGATGGAGACCGACTGCATGGCTACGTCAGCAGGGCCACCCCCCCACACTCGTGGTCAAGAGGGTTTTCCAGGATCCTCTCCTCCCCCTCCCCCTCCCTCTCCCCCTCCTTTTGAGATCCCTAATCAAGAGAGGGAGACTTTTTTTTTTAGCACATAGAAAAAAAGTTAATTAAAATTATTTCATTGCTATTTCCTAGAAAATAACTTGTGAAGGCCTACTGCTTTAAATGATTTTAAATAGTCAGAGTTGACTAAGTGTCAAATCTTTTAAAATTCCTGTTGAAGTAGTTAGCTCTCATGTATTTTATCTAGTATGAATGAGCCATTATGTTGTTAAAGTTAACTTTTTTCCCATTTCTATGTTATGTCATTTATTGTTATCGCTTTCAGATTTGTTGGCCGTCCTGGTCATTATGTGTATGTATTTGATGGATATAGAATGGAAGAGGTAAGTACACCTGAAATTCAAATAAACAGTCCTTAACAAAGTAAGATATGTGTACAGCCTATTCAAGTGACAATCAGAGAAAAACAGAAAAAATGCTTAAACAAGATGTTAAATCTTCAATATAAATAGACAAAACACAATTTTCCCTCTGAGGCACCTGTGTCTTCTCTCTTTCTGCCTTTCTGAGTACTTTACACTCTTTCTCATGTGAAGCTTCACCATTTCTGTGCTTTAAAACTGGACATTAAGTCACAAACTAATTAAATTATTTGACTGAAATCCTTGGGAACCCTATACGTAAGTCAGAACTTTAGCTTGGCTTCATATTCTGTAGGTGACTCGAAGCCTATCCATTTTAACATCCTATAAAGCTACACACATTTTGTGCTAAACTTGCAAACATTAAAAATATTCTAATAATTCCTTGCAAGTACTGTGAGTATTCTCTTGAAAATCAATAGCTGTAGTCAAAGCTTTACAATAAAGCTTATGCACAAGTCTTTGTAAGATTGAAGACTTCCTCCCCCCCTTGGGAGACATTGGATTGGAAGAGTATTGGTGATAGTACATTATGTTTATTACATTGATATAGTAATATATTTAAGATATAGTAAATATCTTAAAAGGAAATACTGTGCCCCAGGGCACAGTAAGTTATTTTAGAGCTCTGCACATTTTCCATAATGCAGTTTTATGAGTGGAGATGAAACACCTTGTTAAGGATAGAACTGCAATGACTGATGAGCTCCATACTCCAGTACAAATAGTTGGTGGGGGTGGTGGGCACACAGAGACATCAGTGGCTCTTCCAAGTGAGTAATTTTAAATTAATTATCTTATTCTTTTCACACTCTATGGGTTTTGTTAATTAAAGTGTGCTCCAGGAGGCTGTTTGATGGAACTATGCATTCAGCTGAGCATCATCATGCTTGGAAAACAACTGATTCAAAACAATCTGTTTGAAATTGGAATCCCGTATGTATCCTTGTCTTCTCCATTACCATGCATTATTCTTATGACACTGTAAGTTAAAGCCTCAATCCTTATTCAGCTGAATACTGAATGCTTTTGCCACTGAGTTCAGTGGCTTCTAATTGAATGGGATGATAAATCATATTTTTGGTTGTGATGAAATTATCTTGCTGCATTTTATGTTGAAAAAATGGCTATATTTGCATTAAATGGCTTAAAAGTGAATATATTAAATAATTGATCTAAATTAGTTTTAGAAACCTGAGAAAACAGGCAAGGTGTGATAGATCTCTTGGGAAGCTTTACAGACGTTTTCAGAGTTGCAGCACTGAATACAAAGTAGTTTCAAGCAGAGAAGAGATGGCGTGGAGAAAAGCAATAGCTCTTCGAAGATGTTCAAATGTGTCGCTTGATCTATGACTATTTCATGGGTTTACAAACGAAATCCACACATTTTAAAGGCTCCTATATATCAATATATCATTGTATGATGCAGAAGCTAGAGTAAGTATGCTAGGAGTCTAGCTATTGACTTCAGGGGGGCCATGATTTTGTCCATTTTTATTCAACATCAGTTTCCATCAGTTATTCCAAAATATTCTTAAATATGCTGCATGAGAATGCCAAAAGTTCATGAAACCAATTTAAGCACACCCTTTCACAGCTATTAACAATTGTGTTGCCTTTGACCTTTAACAAATTATTTTAAATTAATGGAGTACTTTTGATTTTGTGGGTTTTTTTCCCTAGTTTTGGTTGAGCTTTTTGTTCTATTTGAGAAATCAATAAATCCTAAACTCACCTGAAACTCCCATAGAATCCAGGACATCAGCATGCCAAGGAAGCATGACTACCATAAATCTGTGTACAGAATGAGCTGTTCAAATCCGTTCATTCTCCTCCTGCCTTCTTCTTGTACCTCTTACCTGCAAATATGAGGTGTCTCCTTATGTGAACAGACTGTAGGAATGCAACTGAAAAAAAGCTTGAATCCTTCCCCAAAGCAGCAAACAAACTTACATGCAAGGACACAGTAGCCTGAGCCACTGTATTTCATTTTCCCGAGACACAAGTGCTTCATCTACTCAACTTAATAGTCTTTGCCTAAGAGTCTTTTCTTAAGAGTCTTTTCTGCGCAGCTTTCTCCCTGTACCTCTTTTCTATGATCTTACAAAGGAAAAGCATTAGCTGGAAGGACTAATGTGCCCAGGTGGCCAAAAAGGACTAGTCCATCCTGGCTTGTATCAGCAATAGAGCAGGGAGGGGTCATTCCCCTCTACTCGGCTTTTGTGAGGCCACGCCTAGAGCCTTGTGTCCAGTTTTCATCCCGTCACCACAAGAGGGACATTCAAGGGCTGGAGAAGGAACAGAGATGGCTAGCAAGCTAGTAAAGGATTTGGAACTGGTGTTGTATGAGGGACAGCTGATGCATCTGGGGTTGTTTAGCCTGTAGAAGAGGAAGTTGAGGAGAGACCTTTGTGCTCTCTACAACTACTTGAAAGGAGGTTGTAGAGAGGTGGGGCTTTGGTCTGTTCTCCCAAGTTGCCAGTGACGGGATGAAGGAGCTTAAGCTGCACCAGGGGAGGTTCAGGTAGGATGGTAGGGTGTTAGGAGGAATTTCTTGACTGAAAGGATTGTGAGGCATTGGGAGAGCCTTCCCAGGTCAGTGGTTGAGTCCCCATCCTTGGAAGTGTCGAAAAGAAGGATAGATATTTCATTGGGGAACATGGTTTAGTGGTGCTGATGAGGCTAGGATGGACTGGATTATCTTGAAGGTTTCTTCCATCTGAAACTAAGGATGATTCTGCAATCGTAATGCTATGCCTGTTGATTACACTAAGAATGATCATGTTCTTACCTCTTAGCTAACACAACAGGCAGCATAATTTTTAACTGCTCCACACAAAGCTTGCTAACAAAAATCTGTCATACACCCCCATTTTACATTCATTCTACTTTCATGGTATTCAGACTCCTTAAGAATGTATCTTGCCTTTCGATATTGGCTGGCTAAAGGACCAAAACAAGCTGTTCGACAGTTTTCCCTGTTTACCCAGATTCATACAACTACTGGTGGCGTAATAAAACTTTGCTTTATGTGCCCGTTCTGCACAAAACTTCTCGAGACTCATGCTGAGTGGGTAAATATATTTCTTACTGTTGGAGCTTTGTGTCATGCAGACATTAGAAGCTAAAATAGAATTTGCTCTTTTTGTCAACTTATTTTGAAAATGTTGATCTGAGTAGTTAAAAGTTTCATGCAAGTGCACTTAGAAAGCTTACTTAGTTCTAATAACACATCATATAAGCAGCTATTAGAGTTCTGCAAAACTCATTTTCATTGCCCTACTGCTGTATAAATGGAGAATAATACTGCAAACCCCTGATTTCTGTTCCTTCAACTTTCTCACACTTTTCTGTTTGGTCTCAAACTTCACATGGTTGGATACTGCACAAAGGTACATTTTGTGGAAAATTGGAATAATTCATGTGGCTTGCTTTACTTTTAAGTTACATAAAAATAATAAGAAGAACATTCTTCAAAGCTTGATTCAAAATGAGAGGTGCCTGTCCTCATGCCTGGCTTATAGATAGCCAGATGAGGAAGTAAAAATTACTCTGAGTAATTCAGCCTTGAATTTAGTGTATTCTCAAATGAACATTAGAAAGAGTAACTATTGTTTTAGTGACTTAGTCTGCAGGGGAATTTTGTGTATGCATTTAACTCCACAGCTCGACTCTATAACACTATAACCAGAGAATTAGATCATATGTATACAGAATTCACATTTAAATACACTCACATTTCATCTCAGCTACTGCACCCTGACAGCAAGACTCACTTCAGTCTCATCTGCTAACTGAAAATAGAAGGACATTTATAGCTCATATCATTTTATTAGAACAGAAATTTGCACTGTCTCGAGCTTATTGTTCACTGTCCTCTGAGAGTCCATCACATTAGGAAATTAATTGGGATATTCTGGAAGAGCACCCTGGGAATTCTTTGATTGTTTTAAATCCTGCCCCCAGTTTCCTACTCGCTGAATGCTACATCACCTCTGCCACAGAAAAGTTCCCTTGATTGCTATAAAAGCAAAGCAGGAAAAAGAAAATTTTAGTGTCTTGAAAAGTCTGAGTTTGTATAATATAGGATGTAAATTTAAGGATGCTTCTAATTCTTTGTTGTGGTGTGTTTTAAATCTCCCCTCCCTGCATAAACTGAATGTTCTGTGGACTGAAAATCTTTTGTTAGCCCAAATACACGAGGCATTGCTCAAGTACTGAGAATGTCACCTTCAGGCTTATGAGCTATGGCTTAGCTGCACCTTGAGCAAAAGCTAGAGGCAGTCTGTTATTTTTTTCAGCTTTGTGACCCTGGGAATGTCAAATCTGTTTCAAGAGTCTCTGCTAATCCCCTTTTCCTCCATAAAGATGCTTAAAAAAAATGGGTCCTGTAAACACTAGTCAGCATAGAAATTCCGCAGCCACTGTGTTCATTTCCAGGCTGCTGTAGAGCCTTGTGCTATGTGGTGACATGGTGTTCCTGTGTGGCACAGTGTGTATTCAGGAACAAAGCCTTAAGTGTGCTTGCCAGATAGCCCAGACCTGCTACGTAATTTAGGGTCTCAGAAAGCAGTTTGGCTTAACTGGAGTTACAAATTCATACCATTTCACCACACACACCTGTCTCCAGGCCACTCAGCTCTAGTTCAAAGGATTTGTCAGAAGTTGTGGGGGAGAGGTTTGTGGGAGAGCCCTGCTTACACTGCTGGCAAAACATCAGTGGAAATGGTCTGTATTTTCACTCACATGAAACATATGTGAAGGTCTGTAAAATAACATTCTGCATAATGGTCAAAGATAAATTTCACCTGCAGAATGAAGATACGGAGCCCGTTAAGGCAGTACAGGAAGACATACAATAAGTTAACAGAAAATAAGGTGATTGGTAACAGCCAACAAGGCTCCACTAAGGGGAGAACATGACCGACAAACCTGGTGGCTTTCTACAAAAGGGTTACAGCATTGGTGGATAAGGGTAGAGAGACTGATGTCATCTACGCGGACTTGTGCAGGGCACTTGACATTGTCCTACATGACATCCTTGTTTCCCAAATAGAGAAGCATGGATTTAACAGATGGGTCACTGAGTGGATAAGGACTTGGATGGATGGTTGCACACAGAGAGCTGTGATCAACGGCTCCATGTCCAAGTGAAGATCAGTTATGAGGGGTGTTTCTCAGGGGTTTCTTTAGGGCCCAAGTACTGTTTAACCTCTTTGTCAGAGACATGGCCAGTGGCACTGAGTGCCCCCTCAGCAAGTTTGTCAATGACATCAAGTTGTGTGGGGTGGTCAACACACTAGAGGGAAAGGAGGGCATCCAGAGAGACCCTGGCAGGCTTGATAACTGGACTAGCGCAAACTACATCACCTCCTCATATTTTGATTCTTTTTTTTCTTCTGGGAGACATGCTCTGTACATTGTTTTTGAAAGAATTATTTATTCAGCTCCAAGATGTTAGAGCTTCAGGTAGATATCCAGAGAGAAACAATTATTAAAGGGTATTTTTTAACAGTATTAGGACAGTTTAAGTTTCCTTTTGACACAGGAATAAGAAGAAGCTGCTACTCCCAGTCACTTGACAATAAGCAGCACGAGAGCTTCAGAGGATGGTATAAACTAAGGCTGTGGGGCACCAACGTAACATGATAGATATGTTGTGTTGCTCCTTGAAGACTTGGGCCAAAATTTGTATGAGAAAAAAAGCCAAACAACTTGGTTCAACCAGAACTTCTGTTCCATAGGAAGCTAAAGAAGCTTTTCAGGAAGCTGAGAGATCAAAGAACTGAGCCAAAGGAAATGGACACCAACCAATCAAAAGACCCTCAGCAATGGGATCTTGACTACATCTTGGAACCCTTTACTGGGCTGACTCCAGAATACATGGAAATGAGTAAGTTTTCTGAATTCCCTTTCCTTTCTATAGTAACTATAACTTTAGATAGAACTGATCAGGGTCAATCATGTGACTGTATGCCTTGATAAAGGAGAAGAAAATCCAAGATGCTTGATGTTTGCAAAATCTGCATGCAAGGTAGAGACTACTAACAGAGATTTGTACTTTTACAAGGTTTCTCCACAGCTGGCTTTTTCCTATTAGAAGTATGTGTTGGGAGATGGCAGCTGCTGATTTCCTCTAGGTGGGATCCTGGAGCTGGAGAATCACAGAGAAGCCTTTATAAAGATGCAGTGTCTATAGGATGAGCTGTACCCACTTTTTATTATCTGCAAAATATGGACTGCTGACATCTTAGAATCCATCACTTGCATATCATTAGAATACTCAGGGTCTTAGGATCTCATGTCACTGTGACCACTCTAAGTCATTTGAGATGTACCATTAGATTGTTTTCTGCTGTCTGGAAGGTGATAATAAAATGCATTTTAAAGCACCAAGTTTTCAAAAATAAAATATAAATAATTATTTTAATTTCAACATATTTGTCACTGTGGCATTGTCCTTAGCACTTGTGAGTAGAAAGTCTGGTCCTTTTGGCATCTTGATTTAACTTTGCTTTACAGAAAATGTAACCCCATTTTCCAAAGATATATGTTTGAAATTCTGAGTATATTTTCTGGCCTACAAACCCAACAGCTAGGCATTCTTTGTATAATTCTGCTTTGCAAGGATTCCTCTGTTGCCTCCTCTCAGCTTTAACTGTGATAGTTTGATAACATTCATCTCTATGCATCCATTCACACTCATCTATTGCTCTAGCAGCAGGACAAACAGCAGGATAAAAAAGAACACTAGAGGTGAATTAGCTGAGGACAAATACCAACATCTGATAGAAAATTCTGAAGTTAAATAAATATGCATCTTCTTTCTCATTCTAAAGTGTGTTTATAGAACAGTTTCATCTGGAAAAGACCTTCATGATTATCCAGTTCAATTTATTTTTGAGCCCTATCAACACCACTAAGCCACGTCCCTCAGTGCAACATCTACCCTTTTCTTCAACACCTCTTCAACACCTCCAGGGATGAGGACTCAACCACCAACCTGGGCAGGCTGTTCCAATGCCTGACAACCCTTTCAGTAAGGAAATACCTCCTGATACCCAATCTGAACCTCCCCTGACACAGCTTAAGGCCATTTCCACTCATCCTGTCACTGGCCGCTAGGGAGAACAGACCAACTCCTGCCTCTGTAAAACCTCCTTTCAAGTAGTTGTAGAGAGCACAAAGGTCTCCCCTCAACTTCTTCTCCAGGCTAAACAGCCCTGCAGTTCCAAGGTATATCTTTATGACTCAACATAAGCTAGGAGATCAGAGGTGCAAAGAATCACCACTCAGTCTTGCGGTCTTGGGATACAATCCAACTTCACTTGACTTCAGGAAAATGAACCTGAGAGGAGGGAACACATGTCAATGCTACAGAGTAAGTAAGAGTGCATCCAGGCTTTTCACATCAGATACAAACCAAAACCTCAATGTACCACTCAGCCCTATAGCTGCCACATTAGTGGGCCCTGAAGAGGCAGGGAAGGAGAAAGGGGAAATGGTATGGGTGGGGGAGGAGTAAGAAGAGAAATAATTTAGGCAAACCCAAGTTTTAAGGCACAACAGCATTCAGTAGAGAGACACAGCTTGTCAGTGAGCATGCAATCTAAAACCAGACATTTGTTCAATATTTTGTGTGACAATTCCTGTTTTAACAAGCCACTTTACACAAAATTTCTGAAAAGGAGTGTTTTTAATGATTAAAAAAAGGGTTAATATCATGCATGATTGAGATCTATAGAAATCATTATATTGACTTCTAGATAGAATTTAAAATATATTGATAAATACATGTATTGAATTTTATATAATGATAGATGTATGTAAATATGCAAATACAAATGTGGATATGAAGTATTCTATATAATGACAGATTTGAGGGTCTCTTTTGTGGATACATTTATGGATCTGTATCTCACCCTCTGTAATGCCATTAAGCTGGCATAACAAAGACCTCACTTGCCATCAAATCTCTCTCAACTGTTTCAACTCACCTTAGGATCAGACTGTGTGTTGTGTGTTGCAGCCTCTACTACCTTACCCCCTTTTGCACATAATGATATTTTGCTGAAAATATCTCCTTTGGGATTTATTTTTTCTATGGATTACTTCATTGCAAGATGATTTTTCCTCCTGGAAAGTTTAAGCAAATTCTTTGCAATTTGTGAGTTAAACAATGGTGAAGAAATACAGACATTTCCTCTTGTAAACATTACAATATGTTTTTATGCTCAGATATTACTCAGAATTGTCTGCATTTTAACATCCAAATTTTCCTTGTTAGCTGGGTCTCTCTAGGGACAAGAACCTTTAGTTATTGATAGTAAACAAGCAAAATAAATGCAACTGTTTATAAACATTTAATTTCTTGTCCTTCAGTACCTGTGGTAGTTGACCTTACTCATTCTGGGAGCTAGAGCACACGATCTGTTGCAGCATGAATGACTAATTACAGTTGAAACCACTGGAAGGTTTCAGCTGTTGAAACCATAGGGATGAGATAGACTTCTTCCCAGTTTTAATGGGACAGAGACTGCTGAATATGCTTTGGGATAACCAACAAGTGTGGCTGACTTGACAGAGCAGCAAGGTGGACCTTTGAGTGGGTTATGAACTAGAATATCGCGCTTTCCAAATGTTGTATACTCTTGCTAACTCCTAGTTGTAGTTGGACCTAATGTAAAGCAGCCATATATGGGACAAAATTCTTGCTGTTCTCTGTTACCTGTGACAAAGTCCCATTGCACCTGGGATGTTGACATCCACCATGTTTCAAGATGTCTGATAGGAAATCATCCTTGATTCATTTGTAAGGACCACTTAAATGCAGAGGTCTGCCTTTTTGGAGTTAACTTAGAGTATCAGGGTCTCAGCCACTCTTGTTATAAGTCTAACTGGACACTAAACCTGTGTTTTACATTAGTCTCTTGTGCCTAGGTGGTAAACAATTTCAAGTGTCTCATCCTGCAGTCATTCAGGGATAATTAGATAGACACCCTGTAAATGAATGGATGAATTATTCATCTGAACATTTGTTTACAACAATTGCCTTATCATGTGAAGAGCATAGCTCACTGAGCCTTGTAGTGTGCTACAGTGAGCTATGCCCTGCCTGTGGGATTCAAGACAAATGTGCAGCAAATGAAACCCAAGCTGTACCTCCCCAGCCAGCTTGTTGCTCCAGCTCCAAAACCCTGGACTCAGCTGTCAGATTCAGTGTCGAGTGACTCAGACCACCCACACTGACAGGAAGCACTTTGTGTAGCTCAGCCCTGAACCCGTCAGATGAGATTGCTGAGAAGGGCATCAAGCTGGAATGGTGAGGCAAGAGGCAGCTACACAGCTTATTTACCTGTTCTTCTAAATTTTATTTGAGAGGTGGAAGGGAGGGAAACAACTGCTGGAAACAACAACAAGGGCAGCCAAAGCTTTTTTGTGGTTTTTTTTTTCCTGAGCAGCTTCCAAAGGAGGACTAGCAGGGTTGTATGAAAAGGTATGATGTTAAGAAGAAGGAAATCTGACTGTTGCTTCAGAAATGTGCTCCTAATTTTCACATTGAATTATACTGGCAAGATCACACTGGTATCAGTAGCTATCCGTTCAGCCTGGGATGAATCAGCTGAATGAGAATTTGTAGACTGGGGTCCTCAGTCCAGATGATGATGGGGTTTCATGCAGAAATAGGTAGGGACAGGTTAAGTATTTATGTGTGAACATTCACTACACTCAGGTTTGTCCTTCCAGGATACTCCTACTTCTTCCTTTGTCCACTCGAGTTTGATTCTGCAAAATGACTTCTCCTATTAGAGAAGTCTCCTGACTCTCTGGCTCTCAGTTTAAGGATATCACTAGGAAGCTTCCTAACTTGGTAAGGCCCTCAGACTATTACTGCTACTACTTTTACATGCAAATGGTGATAAAGCCACAATGGTTAGTTCAAGGGATGATCCCCAGGGATTTCATATGCTTGGAAAAGGAATCTGGAACAAAAGGTTGGGTTTTTTCTCTATCTTTCCAGGTGTGGGCAGAGACACTGGAAGAAACAGATGAACCCAGTGTATTAATACATGGCTTCATGACTATTGTCACTATGACAGTTTGGGGTGTTTTGGTAATAGGATGGCCTATATGATATGAGACCTCTTGGCATCAGATGAGATTCACCTTTCTCACAGTGGGAAGAAGGCCTTTGTTCACAGGCTAGACAGGCTCATTGACAGACCTTTGAATTAGACTTGAAAGAAGAGGACATAATATCAGGTGTGCATGTGACAAGCTTTGGGATGGTATGCCAAGCTTAGAGGAACAGGGTACTAGTGAGATCACTCAGCTCTGAGATGTGATGACTAAACTGGAGCACACTTGAAGTCTTACAGAGATGAGCCAGGGTCCCTTGAGGTAATAGGAGCCAACAGATAAGTAATGGTGAAATACCTCATACAAACTAAGGGATGATCCTCTGAGATGGTGACAGAGGTGACATCCCAGCTAAAGTGTATCTACAATGAAGCATGGCAACAAACAGGAAGAGCTGAAAGCCACCTAGTTGCCATTACTGACATTTGATGGGACAAATGTCATCACTTAGAGTGTGACTATTGATGGCTACAGGCAGTTCAGGTGGGACAAGTAAGGAAAGAAGCACAGAGGCATTGCCATCAAGAAACCGATAAAGCACAGGTTGCACAGAAATGCATCAAGACAGGTCTTAAAAGCCTCCAGAGAAGGAGACTCCTTAACCTGTCTGTGCAGCCTGTTCCAGTGCTCAGTAACCCTTACAGTATAGACATTTTTTCTTATATTGAGGTGGAATTTCTTGTACTCCAGCTTACACCCGTTACCCCTTGTCTTATAACAGGGTACAAGTGAAAATAGATTGTCCCTTTCTTCTTGACACCCAGCGTTCAGGTATTTATAGACAGAGTCCTCTCTTAACCCTCTTCTCTTCAAACTGAAAAGTCCCAGATGTCTCATAAGACAAGTGCTTCAGTCCCCTAGTTATCATTGTAGCCCTCCATTGGACTCTCTCAATCAAGACATCAAGTCTCAATCTCTGTTCCTCTTGAACCAGGAAGCCCAAAACTGGACACAATATTTCAGATGTGGTGTCACTAGGGCAGAGTAGAGAGGGAGAAGAACATCCCTTGATCTGCTGGATATACATTTCTTGATCCATCCCAGGCTACCATTGTCCTTCTTGGACACAAGAGTACATTTCTGCTCCATGGATAACTTCTTGTCCACAACTCCAAGATCCCTCTCCATGAAAGTGATCTCCAGTAGATCATCTCTCAACCTGCATTCGTGCACTTCGTCACTCCTTCCCAGGTCAAGGACTCTGCACTTATTCTTATTAAATCTCATTAAATTTTTCTTAGCCTATTCCTCCAGTCTGTGTAAGTCTTCCTGAATGGCTGCACATCCATCAGGTGAATCGGCCAGACCACTCAGCTTAATCTCATCAGCAAACTTGCTGAGAAGACACTCAGTCTCATTATCAAAATCATTAATAAAGATATTAAACAAAACTGAACCTCACACACCCCCTGGGGTCACCACTTTTTACAGATCTCCAGCTAGACTCTGCGCCGTTAATCATCACTCTTTGGGCTCTGTTATATAACCAGTTTTTAATCCAAGTCAAAATCTGATCTTCAATCCCACAATTCCTAAACTTACTCACAAGAATGCTATGGGGACTGCATCAAAAGCCTTACTTAAAATCAAGGTAGACCACATCCACTGGCCTCCCAGCATCCACCCATTTAGTCATGACATCATAGAAGGCTATGAGTAGTCAAACATGATTTCCTCTTGATAAATCCAAGCCGACTACTTCTAATTACCTTCTTGACATCAATATTCTTAGAGATGTTCTCCAGAATGAACCATTCCATCATTTTTCCAGGGATGGAGGTAAGACTGACTGGTCTGTAGTTGCCCATATCTTCCTTTTTACCCTTTTTGAAGACTGGAGTGACATTAGCTTTCTATCAGTCCTCAGGTACCTCTCCTGTTAACAATGATCTCTCGAATATAATGGATAATGGAAGAGCAACCTCAGCCAGTTCTCTCAACATTCTTGGATGCATCTCATAGATTTATGAATGTTAAGTTTTGTAACTGATCACTACCCTAGACTAATCATTGGAAAATCTTCCCTCTTACAGGCTATCACTCCTGCCTTCTGGGTTTGAAGTTCCCAAGGGTTTGTCTTAGGAGTGAAAACCAAAGCAAAGAAGTTATTTAGCACTTCTGCCTTCTCTGCATCTTTGGTAATCAGGGCTGCCACCTCATTCAACAGTGGCCCACATTATCCTTATTGCTCCTTTTACTACTAATACATTTATAAAAACTCTCAGTAAGTTTACTTAATAAGTTAAACTAATTCTCTCTCTATATAAGGAAAACTTTTATACCATGAGGGTAGTGAAACACAGGAACAGACTGACTGCCAAGAGGTGGTTTGTGCCTCACTGCAAGAAATGCCCAAGCTCAGGTGGGATGGGGTTCTGGGTGATTTAATCTAGTCAGAGGTGTTTATGTTCATCGCATGGAGGTTGGACTAGATGACTTCTGAATGTCCCTTCTGAAGCGTTCTATGACAAAATTTTTAGTTCAAAGTCAAATATAAATCTAAAAGAAAGCTTAAGAGGATAAAACCCAATTTCTACAAGTGAGGAGGTATTCTATTAACTTCATTAGCATTTTTCAGCTACCAATAGGAGTAAGAGGCCAACACTTCACCAGGGAAAATAAACTCTGTTCTCCTTTCCAGAAAACTTTTGTAGATCAGAGACCTGTACTCTTAATCTGATTTCAGTCATCAGACTGTCTGAATTTCTTTCTTGAATAGGCCTTGTCAGTCAGTAACATGTCTACACATAGTTTGTTCTTTTTTATTTGCACTGGTGAGATTTCTGATCACTGTTTGTTTTGACATTATTAACTAATAAAAGGAATCCTTAAACATAAATTGTCATTTTTGTCACCATCCCTGGAGCGGTTTAAAGAAAGATTATGTGTTGCACTTAGTGCCGTGGTCTAGCTGATGTCATGGAGTCAGGTCACAGACTGGACTTGATGATCTCAGAGGTTTATTCCAGCCTCAATAGCAATAATTCCATTACAGCTGAAGTTTTTGCAAGGAGAGGAGATATTGAAGATGGCTCTTGTGTCCTGAAAGTAATTCTGATGGCAGTAGTTGGTTAGAAGAGAGTGTTAGGTTGGATATTAGGCAACCCTTCCTCATGGAAAGGGTGATCGGACACTGGAATGGACTGCCCAGGGCAGTGGTAGAGTCCCCATCCCTGGGGGTGTTTAAGGACAGACTGGATGTGGCACTTAGTGCCCTGGTGTAGCTGGTGTAGTGATGTTAGGTCGTAGGCTGGACTTTATGATCTCAGAGTTTTTTTCCAGCCTTAATAAGTCTGTGATTCTGTGACAGTTCACATGTCAAATTTGTTATTAATAATTCTTGTTTCTAAAACTGTGCAATGACTTTTGACCCAGCCAAATATACCAACTCGCAGGCATTCCCAAAGTAGGTAGCACATACAGCAATTTCCTCATTGAGTTGGTAGCACCCTTGCAACACAGGGTAGTTGTTTGCAAGAAAGTGCTGATTTGAGTGGTCATGAGTACTGCTAATGAAACAAACTTCATTAAAATTGCTCCTGTCCTGCTTTCAATTTCCCAGGGTCTTCAAAACATGATAAAACTGAGGACATTATTTTGGTAAAGAAAAACAAATTTTATTAACAAAGATCAAGAAAGTTAGAAAAAGGGAAGAGAAATCCCTATAAACCACTGACATCCTGTCCCCACCATGGGCACAACGAGCAAGAGGCCACCCAGAGGAGTGGGTGAAGAGACATGGAGGTGGAATGTTGGATTAGCTAAGTGGGGTCAGGCCTGGTTCGTACTTGGATGTGAGACAGTCTGAGTACACCAGGTGCTGTAGGCTTACCCTGCTACAACTTAGATGCTCTTTTGAGGGTCCTTCTGATTTGTAACATTCTGTGGTTCTGTGAAAACCTAACAAATAATTTTCTACACCTTCTCCTCCTTCACGTGACTGAAAAAAACACCTGCAGGAAAGAAGTAGTGGAGAATGGCTTTTCCCACACCCTCTTCACCTTGCAAACAGCAAACACTTAAGGACAAGGAATGAAAAATGAAAGGAAAAAAGAGAGGAAAAAATAATAAAGATCCAGCAGAGCAGAAGTTATAATTGAGAAAAGAAAGGAATTAAAAAAAAAGAATCTGGGTATAGGATGAAAATTATCCTAAGGCTGAATCAGGATACAATAATAAAATGATACTAAGACTGAATCATGAATAAAGGAAAATTGAATAAAAACCTAAGGAAAGATAGTTAGGAGCTATTATGGGAAAGGATGGAGCAGGATTATGTTTTCTTCAGGTCTACACGGTTAGATGGGTGCAGCAGAAAACAGCACCTTGTCCATGTGCTGACCCTGGGAGGAAAGAGGTCATTCAGCCCTTGAATGTGCCATTTACAGTGCCACAGAGAAGGGTTATCTATTGGTTCTCACATTGGTCATGCAATCGAATCTGACTGGTCCCCTGAGCTGTCACGTCATGTCAGGCAATTGGGAATTAATCCACGACAGCTCCACCACCAGCTCAATGAGGCATGTGACCATGTGAACTGTACACTACTGCTGTTTTCTTGGGAAGAAACTGGTGCCAGCAATGATTTTCAGGTTTTTATTTCATTCAATCTGCCTTTCTCCATCCTAACCCTTCTAAAATTGAGCATTCTTGTGGCAACTAATTGAAAACATTTTTTCTTAAAGAGAAATAATAACGAAGGGTTTGATCATCTAATTTTAACTGCTGTTAAAATTCAATGGTAAAACTCCCTTTTTAATTTTAAGAAGAAAATTATCAGATCCAATGTCTTTAGCTACCAACTACTGTAAGGATTAATCTTAGAGATTTGGAAGAATTTTCCCTAAAGCAGGAAAAGCCAGCATGTAAAGCAGTAGCAGGGAAAAAATCATTTAAGAAAAACCTGCATTATTCTATAATTTCTGTAATGAGGATGGATTTGAAAATACCAACTCAGTGTGTTTTGTGTAGGCTTGTTGCACACATTTATTACCACAGAGTAGTAAATTACATGTTTCCCTTAGTCTCTCAGCCAGGCTTGGCTGTATATTGAAAAGTATCTTCTTAGGACTTGGAAAGTTGTTTAACACAGGAGTGACCCTTCCCTTGTTAGCTCTCAGCAGCACGTGGTCCTATGATGGACACTATTGATCCAGAAGTAAGGAAAAAGGCAACACAATCATGATGTTACCTTCTCTTAGATTAGTTTGAGGATGTAAGTTTGAGGATGACATCAAGCCAGGCAGACGTGCCCATTTGCTGGAGAGTTAGAAAGGCTCTCGAGAGACTTTCTAGTAGAGGGATCTGGGTTGATGGGCCAAGACCCAACAAGGCCAAGTGCTGGGTCCTGTGCTTGGGTCACAATAACCCCATGGTAGGTTACAGATCTGTGGATGATTGGTTTGAAAACTGTACGCTGGTACAGAATCTGGGGATTCCGTAGCCTGCTGAATATGAGCCAGAAGTATGCTCAGGTAGTCAAAAAGGCCAACAGTATCCTGGCTTTTATTAGAAATAGTGTGGCCAGCAGGAGTATGGAGGTCATCGTCGCCCTGTAGTAGTCACTGGTAAGGCTGCACCTTGAACTCTGGGCTCAGTTTTGAGACACTCAGGCTATGAAGTTCATTAAAGGCCTGGAGCACAAGCTTTATGAGGAGCAGCTGAGAGAGTTGCAGTGGGTTTAACTGGGAGAAAAAAAGGCTCAGGGGAGACTCTCTGCAAAAGGAAACTGGAGAAAGGACAGGGCTGGTCTATTGTTCCAAGCAGCAAGCAATAAACTAGAGGAAACGGTTTCATGCCGTGAGGTTTGGATTGGATGTTAGGAAGAATATCTTCATCACAGGGGTTATCAGAGATTGGGATAGGCTGCCCAGGGAGCTATTTGATTGGTGATCCTGTAAGTGTGTAAAAGGCATATAGATGCAGTGCTGAGGGATATGTGACCAGACAATTCTGGGTCTGTGGCTGGACTTGATGAACTTAAATGTGTCTTTCAGGCAAAATTATTCTCTGATTCTGTGACTTTGAAGAACTGTGGTCAAGAGACTTCTTTGATGTTCTTTGCCTTTTATAGTTTTTGCCTTAGGGCACAGCTATCCTAACACTGGATGAGATGATGCAGATGTGGTATCAGGTGTTGAGAACCTCATGGTCTGATGCTGAGGCCTTTCCTTTTTTTCCTACTTAATTCAGACAGGAAAGATGACTTCTCCTGAGCCCCAGTTGCATGTTTGGGGTTTTTCTCTTTCTAAAGAGTCCATTTCACAGACAGCACATCTAATAACCTGCTTTGATATTCTAGAAGTTATTGTTCCCTATACGCTTGACTGACTTTTATACAAAAGTGTACAATTTTGTTCATTAGCTTGTATCACGAAATCCGGTGATACTCATCTCTGGTATCTTCAGGCTGGCCTACCAGGCAAGTGGTCAGATCTGAAAGAGGCTAGATATCAAGGGGTCCAGCTCCCGGCACAGATTTCTTTAGCCTTTTGCCTCAAACACAGGAGAATAATCACCCAAGTAAGGTAGAGCTCCTATGTGGGGTTATAGGGTTGTACCTGAACACTAAAAGAGCACTGTATGGAGAACTCTGGCATAAACGAGAGCATGAAGGGGTATGACAGGACTGCCATCAACTCCTCCAGCCAGGTGTCAGCTGTTCTTGATGGAACAGTCTTTGTGAGTGCTCTAAAGATATTTTAAAAGTTTCTGCTGTGCTGGGCAGGATTCCACAGGGTGCTGCTACTAGATTGCTTCTGGGAGGTGAACTGTACGGTAGATTCTTCTCTTTTCAATCCATGAAGCTTTGCTGATCTATTTGTTTCTACGAATCCTGACTAAACTGAACAAGTACCTTAGGCTGCTCATAGACTGCTTGTTTTGAACGATTGTTTGATAGTTTACTACTCAAAACCAAATCAGTTATGGCATGCTTGACTTTGGATTACCATTTGTTTGCCTGCTTTTTGCATCATTCACACTTTCACCACAAAATGGATAGAAGTTTGAAGAGATCTCAAGATGGCCACACAAACACTTCTGGCTTAGATGTTTCTGTGAAGACATATTTACTCAATTGTCCAGAGGTACTTTGCATACTTTGAACATTCTTTCATGAACTTGAAAGAAAATTGCTCTGCATGTTCCCAGGCAATGAATAAACATCAAAGCAAACCTGTGTGTGTTTAATGCTTAAAGCATTTCAAATACTTTTCTTTTTTAACTGAATCCTGTTAAACTCACTTAAAATCAAATAAGGCATATTTTAGTGCTGTGTATTTTTATAAGCATTTCACAGGTTTTTAGGAACATTACTTTAACATCTGTTTTTATTTCCTTGTTAATTCCTTTTCCTGACTCTGAACGTAAAATATTCAGGAAAGTATGATTTCCAGGAGAGGATGTTTGTATGCTTTAAAAAAGCTCTGTGTTAGAGTGTGTTAGGATGTAGTCTCTATTGCAAAGCAATGAGAATGAAAATTAAAAGGCCGTACATATAATACAGAGATAATATTTTACTCTCCAAATACATTGTCACTGAGAAAACAAAAGCAGGGATGACAGTAAGAAAACTTGCATTCTGCACAGAAAAGATATGGATGCAAGAGAAGATGCTGGACAAGGCTGTTTTATCAGTTTATTGTGGGCTGTGGCAATAGTGCCTAAGAAATTTTAAAGGGAGCTCGTGTGCCATGTGTGTAAGACCCCTAATTTTCCCTCAAAGTGAAACAGATTCTAAAGTTTCAAAGTGAAACAGGGATTTCTAAAACAAAACTCCAAAATCTACAATAAATAGAGTTTCAAACATACGAACTTTTCTTCTATACTTCTACTTATTTAATTCTAAAATGTAGAGCACAGTTGGATTCCTTAGTTTAATCTTACTGGGATTACTGCCTTTGCACGTGGGCAGCATGCTTTTCGAGCTCTTTCCCCTTCTGCTCCTCATTAGTTTTCTGGGGCAATAAACCCCTCTAACTTCCCTACAGTATTTCTTAAAAATAATTTAACATTTTTACCAGGAGATCATCCACTTATAACATTCACCACTGATGCTTTAAGCTTTCAAGAGAAGCTTTTCTGTCAATTTATCAGTTCCTCAGCATCTTGAAGAAAAAGATCCAGCTCAACATTTTCAGGTTTCAGCTGACCTCAGTTTACCCAGATGAGGTTGATCCAGAAGTGCCACTGAAAGAAGAGGGGAATTAATGATACTCTGCTCACCCAAAAGTTGAAGAAACTTGCTTGAAGGGACTTGATTTTCTACTACATTATTCCAAGCATCTCTAGAGTACTGATAATTATCACAGCTCAATTCTGTTGTCCTGGTTGTCTAGTACTAGGAAGACGATGGTACAAAATGTACTATCTACTTCAAAGTCAGTGGGTTTTCTATGATCAGTGCATTGGTCGTTTTTTTATTTTCCTTGTGGGAAAAGCCAGCCCTGGTAGTGGTATATTTGTTCTAGCAAGTATGAAGAACTCAGGAGGTATATGCTTAATTGCAATACTACTTGCTCATAGGAAAGTCTGCAGTTTACCAGGAGCCTGAATCAGGGACATCACTAGGTTGCTCCCTAACCTGGTGAGATCAGCTGACTAGAGCCCACTGCTGATCGTCCATACAAGTCGGGAGGCAGCTGTATTCCATGGCCTGAGATGGTGGAAGTCATGGCTAAGCCACTCTCCATTATCTTTTCTAAGTCATGGGGATCAGGAGAGGTGCCTGGGGACTGGAGGATAGCAAATGTCACTCTAATCTTCAAAAAAGGAAAGAAGGAAGACCCAGGTAACTTTAGACCGGTCAGCCTCACCTCCATCCCAGGAAAGGTGATGGAACAATTTGTTCTAGAGGCTATCTCCAGGCACATCAAGGACAGGAGGGTCATTAGGGACAGTCAGCATGGCATCACAAAGGGAAAGCATGCTTGACTAACCTTTGATGAGGGCGTAACCAGGTAGATGGATGATGGCAGAGCAGTAGATGTGGTCTGTCTCGACTTAAGTAGGGCTTTTGACACGGTCTCTCACAGCATCCTTGCAGACAAACTGAGGCAGTGTAGCCTGGATTTTCGGGTAGTGAGGTGGATTGTAAACTGGCTACAGGGTAGAAGTCAGAGAGTAGTGGTCAATGGGACAGAGTCTAGTTGGAGGCCTGTATCTAGTGGAGTGCCCCAGGGATCGGTGCTGGGACCGGTCCTGTTCAATCTATTCATTGATGACTTGGATGAGGGATTGGCATGCACTGTCAGCAAGTTTGCTGATGACACAAAGCTGGGTGGTGTCGCCGACACCCCTGCAGACTGTGCTGCCATTCAGCAAGATCTGGACAGGCTGGAGAACTGGGCAGAGAAAAATCTAATGAGCTATAACAAGAGTAAGTGCAGAGTCTTGCATCTGGGCAAGAACAACCCCAGGTACCAGTATAGGCTGGGGACTGACCTGTTGGAGTGTAGTGTAGCGGAAAGGGACTTGGGGGTCCTGGTGGACAGCAGGATGACTATGAGCCAGCAGTGTGCTCTTGTGGCCAAGAGGGCCAATAGCATCCTGGGGTGGATTAGAAGAGGAGTGGTTAGCAGATCAAGAGAGGTTCTTCTCCCCCTCTACTCTGCCCTGGTGAGACCACACCTGGAGTATTGTGTCCAGGCCTGGGCTTCTCAGTACAAGAGGGATGTGGAGCTTCTGAAGAGAGTCCAGCGTAGGGCAACAAAGATTATGAGGGAGGTGGAACACCTCCCTTATGAGGAGAGGCTGAGGGAGCTGGGTCTCCTTATCTTGGAGAAGAGGAGACTAAGGGGTGACCTCATTAATGTCTATAAATATGTGAGGGGTGGGTGTCAGGAGGATGGCACTGGGCTGTTCTCGGTGTCATGTAGTGATAGGACGAGGGGCAATTGTTGTAAGCTGGAACACAGGAAGTTCCACATCAACCTGAGAAGGAACTTCTTCACCGTGAGGGTGAGGGAGCACTGGTACAGGCTGCCCGGGGAGGTTGTGGAGTGTCCTTCACTTGATAAGTTTAAGACCCACCTGGATGTGTTCCTGTGTGACTTGGTTTAGGTGATCCTGCTGCGGCACGGGGATTGGGCTAGATGATCTTTTGAGGTCCCTTCCAATCCCTAATGATTCTATGATTCTATGATTAGGACCAGTGATCTAATGCTTTCTTTCTCCCAAAATTCTTTACCCAAATTGCCAGTTCCAGGGGTACAGGACATAAGAGAGGGACATTTCTAACTTAGAAGGATATCAGTGACATGAGGAGGGATGAAAATTCGATACAGCACCATAGGTTCATGCATCCAAAAATATACTTATTCTGCTTCTGTTCTTGACAGACTGCATACAGGTTTGCCAATGAAAGACGGGAAGAAAATGTGACACCTTGTTGATACTCTCTTCTTTAATTGTGTAACATTTAGCCTGTATGGAAGACAGGGAAGAATAGCACAGTCTTTTTCAGTTAATTGTGTATAACTGCAGTACAGACCCTGAACTTTTTGTCCTTTATTAAATTTGTTACTTTTGTTGGTTTGTGCTTGTGCTAGAAACTAGCAGCATTATTAGAAACATTCCTAAAGCATAGTGATAAACAGTTCTCTCCTTCAGAGCCTTGCTTGTGGTTATTTATTACTGGAACCAAATTGCAAAATGGAGTTTCCTGGGTTTTGTAACCCACAAAGCTTATCAACAATTTGCTGCTGGCTGCATTTACAATCTTTCTTCAGAAGATATATTAAAAAATATTTCATATTTCTCTTTCAGTTATCCAGTTTGGCTTTGTCACACTTTTTGTTGCCTCCTTCCCTCTGGCTCCTCTCTTTGCTCTTCTGAACAACATCATAGAAGTCCGGCTTGATGCAAAAAAGTTTGTCACTGAACTGAGGAGACCAGACACAGTAAGAGAAAAAGATATAGGTAAGGAATGCAAAAATGAATATAAGAGAAGATGTTCAATAAAACATGAAAAAATACAGTAAATCCATTAATTAATTCTTTTTTTACTTCCAGGAATTTGGTATAACATTTTGAGTGGTATTGGAAAGCTTTCGGTTATCATTAATGTAAGTATTTGGTTACACCAGTTTCTAACAACGATCTTAGGTGCTTGTATTGTCCCTCCAATGTAGTTTAAAAGTGAAGTCTCATTTTCTCAGCTGCTATAAAATACAACAAAATCTGGATACCCAGTCCGTTTTCATGGAAGCACAGCATCCGATTTAATTACAAACAAGACATCCATTTACTCATCTAATTCTGTCTGTCTTTATGTTATGAGACTAGAGTTATGAGGTCTGTGTTATGAAGTTGGAAAGACCAATTTATGTAGGAACAACCTACATGAGGTTGTAGGAAGTATAAGTAGACAACACTCCAGACAGTTGCTAAAGATTTACTTCTCATCCACACCCATTAATTTTTTTCTCTAATACACTAGAGTAACTCTTGGTGTTCCTAAAAAGGATGCCAACATTACATCCTGTATTCTAGAAGCAGACAATCCTAAACGAGATAGCATGAATATTAGTTCTGATATATACAGTTAGAGTTACATCCCTAAACATAATTTCTCCCACAGAATATTTTTGTAAGAGTAGCTTTTCCCTGAGTTGGGTTACACACTCCTCAAGCTACAAAATCTTAATAGAAATATTTATTCTTTCATAGAACATGGGTGATTACATGAACAAAGCTCATGTCTGCTACACAGATTGTTCTACACATATTTCTTAAGTACAACTTCCCTGCATATGCTTTAAGACGAAAATAAAAGGCTCATGCCCGAATCATAACATTATCTAGTGGGTTTTTGACACACAGATCTTAGAATTACAGAATCATTTACATTGGAAAAGACCTTTAAAATTATTGAGTACAAAAGTAATCAAAGATAAGAAAGCACTTTACAATCAAAGATAGCAAAGCACTTTATAAAGCAGGTAATTGTCACTACTGAAGGGAAAGCTTGTGCAGAGGTGTTATGCAATTTATCTCCTATAATAGCTTCTAGCACAACAGCACTCTGTAGCAGTAGGTAAGCTCTCGTTACAACTGGAAGAACTACCGTGTCTTGCTGTCAGGCATAAATATCAGTTTTCCAGCATCAATTCATGCTGGGTGAGCAAAACTTGGCAGCCTTTTAGTTTTGACCAAATACACTTAGCAATTTTATGAGCCTTGATTATTTTCTGTATTAAACAATCTCAGAATAATTTTATTTTCTGGGGATTCCATTAAAATGTCAGCTACTTTTACACGACAATAGTCAACCTTTAAAATAAACAACTGAATACCCAGTTCTGCTTCTTCATCTGAGTAATAAAGACACAGAACTGTTTGGCAAAATGCAGTTATAAATTAACCTAATGGATTCCTGTTGACATGATCCAGATACTTGGGTGTCTGATTAACTATACAAATACACCACCTTTGTACCCGCATGAGCTCCACGGACGTCACATGTGTAAATTCTAACGCGGAGGGGAAATGGAGGATGACTATCTTACACCAGACTGGTTTTATCAAGATAACACTGTAACTACATCAGATAATGCTCCAAATTATAACCAGATAGCTGTTGTGTTTTGCTAACGCTTTTTAAAACTAGTGATAGACCTCATAATGGCTCCAGGGGTGGAAAGAGTTGGAGAAATACATAGTAACTTAATTGCTTTTGCTACTCTATGCTGTAAAAAAGATTCCACTTCCCTAACTACAACTTTCACCAAAGAGACAGAGTGTATTACTGTGCAGTCATACAATTATACTTTCCATACCAGAGCTGGCCATTTAAGTCACCCTTTGTCACCACTCTAAGCTTACTTGCACATGCAAATCATCACCTGAATTGAATTAATCTGAAGCATATTAAACATAGATTCTTGATGGTGTTGTTTGGCTGGTTTGTGTTTTTCTTTTGTCTCTCAGGCTTTTGTAATTGCTGTCACATCTGATTTCATTCCACGCCTCATGTATCAATATGCATACAGTCAAAACGGAACCATGCATGGCTTCATTAATCACACACTCTCATACTTTAATGTCAGTCACCTCAAGGCCGGAACACAGCCAGAAAACTCCATGTTTGCACAGGATGTTTTGTTCTGCAGGTAAAGTACTTCTATTAAGTTTGCATAGCCAAAGCAGTTTACTCAGGTATTTTGTC
The DNA here is from genome assembly GCA_013400115.1 of Rhinopomastus cyanomelas. Lineage (NCBI taxonomy): Eukaryota > Metazoa > Chordata > Aves > Bucerotiformes > Rhinopomastidae > Rhinopomastus > Rhinopomastus cyanomelas. The sequence continues at coordinate 43,650 of VXBP01000326.1, read as the reverse complement.
AGACAAAGGTTTTCCAAGTGGGTACTGATAATATTTGTGCCTTTAAAAAGGTGGTTTTAAGAGTACAGCTTTCAGAGTATTTGCCTTATGTTAGAAGGTTCTTAGAAGGTTTAGTTTGGAGGTTTTTATCCAGTGCATTAAAAAGCAAAGCAAACATTAGAGGTAGACTTCCCCAAATTTAAAAAAAAAACCAACACCTTTCTTTATTGAAAGACATAGTGTTCATTAAAAAGAAAGGGCGTTAGAAAGAATGGACACCCACTAATTACAGTCAGGCTTTAGTTTTCTTTATTAACCTCAGAGATTACTTGATGAGATCTGAGCTTTCAATATATTCAGTGTACTTTTAAAAAAAAACACCCTTCTCCATCTACATTATTTGCATTTCAGGTTAATCTTTTCAGATCATAGAATCATTGAATGGGCAGAGTTGAAAAGGACCGTAAAGATCATCCAGTTCCAACTCCCCCTCACAGGCAGGGACACCTTTACTAATCAGGTTACTCAGATGTGAAAAAACATTTGATTTCCTTTAAAACACATACAGAATATCAAATCCAGTGCTCCCATAGTGCAGATACTTATGGAGTAGTTCCAGTTTGCCTCTCTGTGCTCTCAGAGTTTTCAAAGAAAGATATGCAGAAATTCAAAGAGCTCATTTAAGGCAGTACAACTCAAGGGTCTTCAAAACAGAACTGCTTTGGTCAGTATTATACCTTCCTGTTTGAACTACTTGAGATCACGTTGTGCTCAGCATCTGCAGTGGCAGGAAACTACCATAAGCTTACACTTCAATTTGCTTGGGAAGCAGAGCCTTCATTCAAGTACCTTTAGTACACATGGGTCTTTAATTGGCCTCCCCTGCTTTGATACACACAATGTTTACAAATCTTCACTGACTTTTTCTGATGCCTATCAAGGCTTTGGAATCTAGTTACTTGCCATCTTAACCTATCCTGGTTCTAAAAGTAGTTTCTCATCTCACTTTCCCAGTCTCATAGAACCATAGAATCATAGAATATTTTCGACTGGAAGAAACCAAGACCATTGAGTCCAACCTTTTCCTAGCCCTATCAGCGCCACTAAACCATGCTCCTCAATGCAACATCTGCCCTTATCTTCAACATCTGCAGGGATGGGGACTCAACTGCCAACCTAAGCAGGCTGCTCCAATGCCTGATAACACTTTCAGGAAAGAACTTCCTCCTGGCATCCAACCTGAATGTCCCCTGGTGCTGCTTAAAGCCATTTCCCCTCATCCTATCACTGGCCACTAGGGAGAACAGACCAACCCTCACCTCTCTACAACCTCCTTTCAAGTACTTGTAGAAAGCAATAAGGTGTACCCTCAAACTCCTCCAGGATAAACCTCCCTGATCCCTCTTTATACGGCACCTGTTTCAAATCCTTTACTAGCCTGGTAGCCACCTTTGTCCCCTCTCCAGCCCTTCAATGTCCCTCTTGTATTGAAGGGCCCAAAACTGGACGCAGGATCCAAAGTGTGGTCTCATCTTTCTCAAACTCAGGTTTGTGTTCTCATGCTTTCATTGTCTGATTCTACTCAGAATACTTTCTACTAAGAATAAATTTTGGCTAAGATGCCCATGGTCGTATTCCTGAAATCCATCACCATGTTTTCTCAGCATCAGTGTCAAATGAGTGACACAAAGTTAGTTACCAAGTGGAGCAGAAGGGTGTGTCAAATCCTACAGGTGATATTCACTTAACATTCAGCATCAGACTGACCTTTCTTGCAGTTTATTAAATGTGTTTATTAAATGCTTAGACAGCGGCAGAACATTCTGCTAGTATTGAAGATATTGTAAATGTCAAATAATGCTTTCTGATTAGAGCTTCAGGACAATTTCTTCTTTCCTCCCATTGACTTGAATTCATTTTCCTTGATAAAACTGTATTCAAAATGCAAATAGATTTCTTGATTCTTAGCTCCAGTGACGCCTACATTTCTGCATATCTGACATGCAGAGTTTCTTCAAGAAATTGTATTTACAGAGTAGACAGAGACAAATAATGCAGCTGGACTATTTAAGGATTACCATCAAGTGAAGTTTGTTAGTCTCTTCTATAAATCTACAAGAACAGCTCTCAATGGGATATAGAAGCCTTGTAACTAAAGCTAGTCAGGATGCATATTTTTCTCCCATCAAAGTGTTTGTCTTCATGTTAAAGTTAGAGAGATCGAATATTTTAAATAAATCAAACATTTTTATTTAAAAAACCCCAAACAATCCACAAATTGCTATTAATGTTAACGATTTACTGATTTTACCCTTTAAAAAAGAAATTAATTTAGAAACAGGCTGACACTTCAAACCAGAGGAAAATTAGTGCAGTTATGCTTCTAACAGGTGCTGTAAATTGGGCCTGTAGAACAGTTCACTTCTTTTTACTGATTATTTACGGAATCGTTACAGATGTGTTTCTGCAGTAGCCAAAAACCTCCCTTTGCTGCTAAATGGCTGTGTATCCAGTCTGTGCCCCTGAAAAAGATAAATTAAAAAAAAATTACAAACAAGAATGTATTAAATGTTTGACCATGAACGAGTCAGAGTGAGAAACAGCTACGAGAGCATTTCTGTTCCATTATCAGGAAATAGTTAGGAAAATATTCCAGCATCCACATTCAGTGTTTCTCATTATCAACTGACTCAACTGCATCTTATCAAAATCTCAGCTTTGGACAGAACTATCACTGTGATAAAATATGGGGTATCTAGTTTGTGTCCCAAGAGACAAGCAACAAACATTGTCCCTTTAGCTGGAAATAAAATCTATTTTTTCTGTTTCTGGCAAATATGTTGGGAACAAGCTGACCTCTCTTATTCTTAGATTTCTGTGACCTCTGGAGATAAATGTGGTTACAATAAGCCTGCGTTTTGCTCCTTACGGGCATTGCCAGAGATTAAGGTATCTTAAAAATAGCCATAACAAGCCAGAAACAACTCCCACTGAACATCCAAAATACATTCTTTACATATTTTGAGCAACATTTTCTACAATGCTGTGAACTCTGACACGGGTTCCAAACAAACAGTGCTGTAACACCACTCTGGCACACAGCCTTAGTCATAATGATGTTTTTCAGAGGAAAACGGCATTTGCATAGCTCAAATGAAAAGTCAAGTCAAATTAAAAGCAAACCTTGCTAAGTTACGTGACCCTTTTATGGGTTCAGCCTGTTAAATCTTTGTAACCTGGTAGGGTGATGCGGACAATGAAAGCATGCTGAGCACACGGAAAAAGACAAACAGGAAGGGAGCTGCAGATACGGTCGTTAAGGGAACTCTGCCTTTAACATAAGCTCCAGCATTCAGCAAATTTATAAAGTGTCCTTGACTTAAATAAGAGCAGTTGTGGGGACAGCAAGGAGCACCCCAGTATAGGAATGACAAGTTGCTACTGGAGACAGTTCAGCACAGAGCCACTGTGATAACTGTGGGGCTGGAGCATCTTTGTTATGACAAGAGGCTGTTCAGCATGGAAAGAAGAAGACTTAGGGAGGGACAGATCAACACAAATATCTAAAGGTTGAGTATGGGAGGGATGGGACCAGCCTCTTCTTGGTGTTGGCCAGCAAAAGGACAAGGGGTAGAGGACACAAACTGGAGCACAGGAGGCTCCATTTGAACATGAGGAAAAGCTTTTTCACTAAGGGTCAGAGCACTAGAACAGGCTGCCCAGAGGCATCGTGGAGACGTTCTCTGGAGACATACTCTGGAAACATTCAAAACCCACCTGGACATTTTCCAGTGGGAAACTAGAGGAAAACTTGCTCGAGCAGGAGGGTTGGACTAAATGATCTCCATAGGTCCCTTGGGTGGGATATGTTCCTGTGCGACTTGGTCTAGGTGATCCTGCTGTGTCAGGGGGATTGGACTAGATGACCTTTCGAGGTCCCTTCCAATCCCTAATGATTCTGTCATTCTATGATTCCAACCCCTACCATTGGGTGATTGTGTGTGTGTGATTCATCTCACCTGTTATCAGTGACCAGTGATGAATTCTAACATTTTTCCCTGAACAATTCTTATATAGTCCTCCATTGCCACGGCACTTTCTCCATGTGACTCAGTCATGTTTTCATCAGTGTCTTGCCAAAGACCAGCTGTAAAAGAAATCAGCTTATTCAGACTGATTTGGAGTTCCACCTATGTACACATTTTGATTTGGTCTACCAGTATGTCTTTTTTCCCCACGCAATGAGCTTGTGAAATACTATCTTAGCACTAGCTTCACTTCAGTACAGCAAATCTAAGTCTTGCCTTGTCCTCTTGGCACATCTTGGCTTCCTCAACATTTCTCTACATTCAGGGTGTATTTTGTTTTCCCTTTAGAACTTTCTTCTACTCTATTGTTAAACCACATTAAGTACTTCATATTCTTGTCCTTTTTCAGTGAAATTAGGTCGTTATTTTGAAATACTATAGTGTTTGTAGCACCAGTCTGTTTGCTGTTAGTGCCATTCCTGCTGAATTAGATATTGTAAGAGAGAAGAACAGAAGGGGGTGGGGCGGGAATGGTGTTTTTATAAAATAAACTACCTGTAGAATATAGCAGTTAGAAAGGGCCTGGGTTATTACACTTTGAAGTTCCATGTGCCAAAAGGAGATGGGGAGGAGGCCCAGCTACCTTGTCTGTATCTCCAACAGCATCTCCTTTCACCACATAAATCATTTGCTAGCAGTCTGTTGAATGTAGATTCAGGCATTGTAAGTAGTGTGCTTTCCAGCTGAGCCAGGTGAAATTTCCATGTCGTCTGATATCCTGCAACAGTTACATATTTTGTGAAGCTTGGAGTACATTAAATAGAAAACCCACCACAGTTGGTGACCCTCCCAGGTGAACCTGGGCTCTATTTCAAGACTGGGATTGATTTATAGCACTAAGCAAAATCCACAACAAACTCAGGGTTTTTCCTTGGCTTTGATGTTCAAGCAGGTTACATTCAAGGGAACTGGTTCTAGCCCTCGCTGAAGCCCTCATACACAGATCTGAGCAGGAGACTCCACACTGTACAGAAATGTGGACTCTTCCCAGGATGGGAAATCTCACGGTGCAGGCACAGCAAAGGACCAAACAGGAATCCCATTATGACAGTGGAGAGCTTGGCTCACACTGCTGAGCAAAACAATTAAGCTAATACAGATTAATCTGTCTAACACGACCCAGATAGTGCTTTCAGAAACTAATACAGCCACCAACTTGAATTTGTCTGCTCCTCCTCTCTCTCCTCCCTCTCCCCATTGTGTCTTGGACCTTGGGTCTACAGAAGGTGTCGCTCAGAATTGCATCCAGCATTTGAGGCAAGAGTTTCTCAGGGAGCAGGATGTAGGGGGTGTGTGTATTGTAAATTTAATATGCAAACCAATGTGGAAACTGAAGGTAATTTTGGTAAGAGCACCTGCCTGACAGGTTTTATATATGAACCTTCTCCATTACCCCCTGATGGAGGCTTTTCCACAGTCTAATGAATCTTACTGTCAGGCAGGGTTTTGTGGTATTCAAAACAGATTTTCCCTTTCTTAATTTCATCCCATTACTAGTCAAACACTGCGAACAGCACTAAATTATCCCTTTCAGTCCTGAGGGCACAATTTGTGCATGGTTATCATGTCCAACTGGAGCTGTTACTTACCAAAGTGGAGCAAGACGTGCTCTTCTTTAATCTTTTCTGGTGAGTCAGACTGCTCAACCTCTGGATTGTTTTGCTGAACTGTCTTAACTGTGTTGCTTTTTTCCCCCCTTGTTTTTTTAACTCTGAAATCCTTACCACTGAATAGCTGACTGCAGCATTCCAGGTGTGGCATTACCTGAGCTGTTCAGAGAAGGTCTCATAGCCCCCAGCACCATCATGCTTTTTGTTTATACATCTGAAAGTAATACTGTCCTGCTGCCGTATTTCATTCTTGTGCTAACTTGCTGGGCAGTGCAAGCTCCAGGATACTTTCATTGCATTCTCTTTCAAACTCTAGCCTTTCAAAGATCACTAAATTGTTTTGTTTTTAATTATTTTCCATTCCCCCAGATTATACTCATTGTGTTTCCTGTCTGTATTTCTTATTGCCTTGTGTTTCCTGCTATTTGCAAAACTTTCCAATTTAGGAGCATCTGTGATTTTATTAGCTTGTTGTTTACTTCCAAATGATTAATGATAATACTAAAAGCATCAGTCTTTAGACCAAACCACTAAGGCTCTGTTTTACCCTCTCTAAGGCTAGACAGTTAATTTAGGAAGTGCCCTTCCCATGGCTCCCCCTGTCGTTAATGCAAAGACAGAAACCACCAAAGTGTCAGTCACATTTTATGTGGGCTGAATTATTACCTAAATTAATCAAGGTTTAGGTGAGATAGATGCAGGCTTGTTGCCTTCAGTCTCAAATGGCCTTTTACTGTCCATACTTTAAACACTTAATTCCCTGTACACTGACATCAAGTCAACATTAAAAGAAAAAGGGGAATATTTGTAAATCCTGGAAAATCTGGAAATTTCCAGCATTAGAGTGATGTTCTGATATTCATTACAACTGTGAAAACTAGATTAGGTTTGCTAAATTCAGTGGAGATAGTCCAGCTCTAATTCTGGAGTTGTATTTCATAATAAGGGTTGAAGTAGAAACATCTGGAGGAATTGATTCTTTAGGTTTTGTGATTGGAAACATCATGTCAGCCAGAGCAACTGGTGCGGGATGAGTTTGCTGAAACGTGTGACAACTTAGCTGTCTCCATCTACAGGTTCAAAGACTACAGAGAACCACCGTGGTCCCCAAACCAGTATGATTTTTCTAAACAGTACTGGGCTGTCTTATCAGCTCGCTTGGCTTTTGTTATTCTATTTCAGGTAAGTCACTTGAGTTGATACAATTTCTGTCAGATAATCAGAGAAATATCACAGAAATACAATCAACAGATTGAAATGCTTGTGCCAAAGAAGTGTGTGTCCAATAAGGCTTCTGTGCTTGCAGATACTCAGCCTGATGTGCTGAGGTGTCAGCGGGCTGCAGTAGAGGTTCTCCCTTCCAAGCACTGTGACAACTTACTCAGCAGATGTTCCTTTTCTGTCATGGAAGAGGATCCTCCCAAACTGCATTAGCCCCTGGCACTAGCAGTGATCCCCAAAATACCCCAGGCTCTGTCATTTAAGTGGACTTTGTCAGCTTTTATACTCACAGGGGCATCACTTGTAAAAAGCACACAAAGCTGTGTAGTCTTGCTAACTGCTAGTTTTTACCCAAAGCAAGAAATAAACAGAAGTTATAGATCCACTTTTACTACTTTCTGCAAGTAATTTGAGTAAATTCTTCCCAATACGAAGATTTCATTGGCAAGAGATTTGTTGTCATGTCTTGCCCTAAAAATGGCAGGAGACTCTTTCCTTCATGATCTGTGATCCCTCCACAGTAAAATCTCATATTGAAATCCACCTCTCTTTTGTCCTCACCTCACAAATATTCTTAGGTGTGACCTTGAGTCTGCCCAGTTCATACTTCCCTCTTCTGCTTCTTTGCTCAGTCTTCAGTAATTTTCCACTGGCTGCAAAATATGTGAAACCAACTGGTTATGCTGGGCTTCAAATAGCCTGCCTGTTGTTCTGCCAGAGCGTGCTCCCTGGTTAATTAACTCCATTGCCGCAGACCAGGACAAGGAGTTTATGTTAGTAGCCTCCTCAGCAAACATTCTCACACGTGTTGAGGCGTTACAAAACACCACCGTTTCCAAAGCATTGTCATGATAATACAAGCTCCAAGCCATAATTTATCTATAAATTTCACAAACTAGCAAAAGTTTTTGCCCAGTCTGGTTTCTGCTTCTCTGTTATGAGCATCACCTGTGCTGACTGTGACACCTGAGGTTCAGTGTTGCCTGCTGTGGCAGTGTAAAATCAGCAGGCAGAAGGATTGGAGGACAAAATGACCATGAATACTGTCTGCCATCTGCTCAGGCCACACTAAAAATACACGGGTCTGTTTGTGTTGAAGGAGGCTTTTACAGATGCTTCCCTTGTAGTAAGGGAATCCAAACTCATTCTCAGTGAGTTTGATGTTGAGAGCAGAACACCTCTGTGTGCCTGTAAAGAAAAAAAGCTGTTTTAGCTACTTAGCCTGTAAAACAACTGCTGAATTAAAGTCTTTTCTCATGTAAACCTAACAGAAACGTGTTTAATCCATCCTCTCCATGAGTTGTTTCTTGAACTAAGGCCTTACTCAACTACTTAATACTACACACTACCAGCAAAAAGCATAGCTCCTATCTATATCAGAGGTCTGAATCTGCTTTAGAACAAGTGTTTGGGGTTTTCCTGTACGTGCTTCATGTCTGTTACTGTGTTTGCAGAACCTGGTGATGTTCCTAAGTGTTCTTGTGGACTGGATGATTCCTGACATCCCCAAAGACATCAGTGAACAGATCAAAAAGGAGAAGAGACTGCTTGTTGACTTCTTCCTGAAGGAAGAGCACGAAAAACTGAAGCTGATTGAAAGCTTTATCACACGTGACAAGCAGAAAGACAAAACTGGGACCAAAGGCAAAAGGATCCGAGCTTCTAGCTTCTCTCAGTTTAATGAAAGCCAGAAAGGCAGCTTTGCCTCCTTTAGCTCACAGCACACAGACGTGTGACTCCTTTGGAAAGGGTATCGTACCATGTTTAACTCTGCAATATCTGCTTAACATGTGATGCTATTCTGAACCTGGAACAAGAGAGATAGCCAAAGAATAGGCAGGGAGCTCAAAAGGAGGCATCTTTTCCTTCCTTAGAAAGTCCACATGCAATGCCCTCCATTGCGTTTTCATATGCTACCTGGGCTGCAGCATTTTCAGACATTGTCAGTGCAAGATAAGGGCTATATTGTGGCTGTAGCTGGTTCTTGTGGTGATGCATGTGAGCTGAGTAGGTTTGCAACTATCCCTCTTCCTACAGGCAGCCCCTGGGACTCGGAGCCAAAGGGATCACTGCCGCTCTAGTATCTCTCTTCTGGCAGATCTGACTGCCCAGGATGAACACAATGCTGGTAACTGCTAGTGGGTGATTTCTAAATGTGTGGAATCTCAGGGAGTCATTGTGCCTTCCTAACCTACACTGCTGCTTTATACTGTCCCCACAGCATGCAGGACTGTAGACAAATTACAGAATCATAGAATAGCTCTGGCTGGAAGAGACCTTCAGGATCATCCAGTCCTACCTTTTCCTAGCCCTATCAGCACCACTAAACCACGTCTGCCATTGCAACATCTGCCCTTCTCTTTAAACACCTCCCAGGAACAGGGAGGTGTTTAAACCCCCTCCCTGGGCAGGCTGTTCCAAAGCCTGACAACATTTTTAGGAAAGAAATTCCTGCTGACATCCAACTTGAACATCCTCTGGTAACAGGTTGGACTTGATGATCTATGAGGTCTCTTCCAACCTTGGTAATACTGTGATACTGTGTGATTTTCCCTTGTCCCGTCACTGGGCTCTAGGGAGAACAGACCTACACCCTCCTCTGTAAAACCTCCTTTCAATTAGTTGTAGAGAGCAATAAGGTCTCCCCTCAATCTCCTCCTCTCCAGGCTAAATAGCTCCAGATCTCTCAGCTGCTCCTTATATGACACCTGTTCCAAATCCTTTACTAGCCTGGTAGCTGCCTCTGTCCCCTCTGCAGGCCTTCAACGTCCCTCTTGCAGTGAGGATGTCACAGAGTGGTGGGAAGAATGAAAATTACTAAGTATTTTCATTTACAGAGCTACTGTGTTTTGCTTAGCAGGAGCTTGAAGGCAAGTGTTAAAGAGCTGAGGCCACAACATAGGCATCAGAATGACGGAAAGCTGCTAGAGCCAGGGAAACTCCTTGTTATTCATTGTCCTCAGCAACAAAATCCAAAAAATCACTGCAGGTTTGATTATCCTCTTACTTATGCTGGGAATTGAGCTAGTATCAAGAGGAATCGGGACACTGAACCAACACCAGTGGTAAGCTGATGAGTGAGAGTGAAACCAGGCCCTGGGAATCATGTGGCATTTTCATGTGCATTGTGTGTAAAGGATCAACATTTGCTGCTGTTGTGCTTTTCCTGTAACGTCTAATATTCTGCATTGCACTGGAGGATAGACATATTCACTAACTTTATTCTGTTATAAATGAAAATAAAACTTTCTTTGAAAAATATTTATTTTATAATAGATTCTGTCTCTAATCTGACTTCACATTCTGTCTGGATAAAAGATTTTCATATTGTTTTGTCTTCTCGTCAAAACTTTTGCCCTGAGAGCGGTCAAAAGACGAACGAAAAGAAGCTCTTTAGTTCCAGTCGCTGTACGTAATACAACTGCTCTTTACCATCGGAACGGTGCGTTTTGAGTTCCTGAAGCCTAAGCATTTCATTGCTTTCTTCGATGGAAAGAGTTTTTTCTATTAAAACTTCTGGTAATTAATGAGGAATGTTAAAATACTTTGATTTATTTCATTCGGTGCCTGAGCTAAAGCAAAGGAGAATGGGAGAACTATGGTGGGGTGGGCTGAAATGAAATGTTTCTTTTAGGATGTTCATTTTAAAATTCCATTTAGTTTTACTTATCCCTTCCATGTAGTAGACCACATATGAAATTAAAATGTCAGCTTGAATAAAATTGCAAACCTGTAACTTTGTTGAAAAAACGTTTTCTTCTTTTTTTTCCCTTTGTCAGAAATAATCTTCTGAATTTCAACTAATTTAAAGAGTTCTCCCCCCTTATTAAACTTTTTAAAAAAATTATTAACAATATGCTAGGGGTATGGCAAATATTTCAGTTTGACTAGATATACTATAGACAGGATCCTACACTTTGGCCACAATAACCCCCTGCAGCTCCAGACTGGGGGATGAGTGGCTGCAGAGCAGCCTGGCAGAGAGGGACCTGGCAGTACTGGTGGACAACCGGCTGAACAGGAGCCTTGAGTACTGGGGGCAGCTCTGGGCCCCTCACTTCAAGAAAGATATCGAGGTCCTGGAGCGGGTCCAGAGAAGCAACAAGGCTGAGGAAGGGACAAGAGGAAACTCTGATGAGGAGAGGCTGGGGGTGTTTAGCCTGGAGAAAAGGAGACTCAGAGGGGACCTTCTCCACAGCTACCTGAAAGAGGTTGTAGTTAGACTCTTCTCCCAGGAAGCTAGTGACAGGATGAGAAGGCAGGACCTGAAGCTGCAGCAGGGGAGGGTTAGGTTGGATTTTGGAAGCACTTCCTCACATAAAGTGTGAGCAGGCACTGGAATGGACTGTCCAGGCCAGTGGTGGAGTTGCCACCCCTGGGGGTGTTTAAGGACAGACTGGATGTGGTCCTTAGTGCCACGGTCTAGCTGATGTGGTGCTGTCAGGTCATAGGCTGGGCTTGATGATCTCAGAGCTCTATTCCAGCCTTAATAATAACAATAACAAAGACTCAAAATGAAGCTTGTGAGTGTGCGTGTGCTAAAACACGTACTATTGTAACGTTTCTTACTCATTAACATATGCTTTTTCTAAAACAAGCTATTTGAAGAGCTCCTGACACAACATGTATAAACTTTTACCTGTTGATGTATTTGGGGTTTCTAAACACAATTTAGCTTTTCCTTGGCATCAACATCTCACTACCCTCACCATCCTTGTCAAACCTGAAAGTTGTGTCATTTCATCTTGGGGACGGTGACACAACGGGATTTGTATGACCGAAACACAGCTATTAAAATTTAGTTATGCTCCCTCTGCAGAGATTGGCACCATCAACCAGCTACTCATCTCACCTCATCTCACTGCTGTCTGAGACGTGCAGATGAACCACCTGGAAGGATGCTCACCTCCTTCCCTTTCTGCCTTTTAGATCCTCTGCTTGTGCTTTAGAAGATCAGCATCTATCTGCCATGTCAGAGTGCTTAAGATGTTTAGATAACTGGAAGAGTTGGCGATTCCAAGAGTGATTAAATTCCAAACAGATCCTGCACTGTCTGGTTTACTTTAATTTCGCTAGGTGCTCAAATGAACAGCTTTTTAAAGAATTGGGCTCTCTGATGGAAATCTGTGACAGGGCTGATGGGTATGCTTTGGGTTTGCACCCTAGCATCCTCAAAAACAAAATACTCACACTTTACTTGCAAAAGACAAACCAGCCCTATTGGGGACTCCATAGTCTACTATATTTAGGGAGTCAATATTCATGACATCTACTCTGTCTTTTACACTGGAGGGTGTTCCGATTATACATTCAGGAGTTTGGAACTGTCTACATTGTTTACAGCTCTAGTTGACTGAAATACAATTAATTTTGTTTGCTTCAAAATGCCTCTGATGAGGAGACATGTTACATTTCACACAGTGGAAATATCAGCCTTGCCAGACTTTTAGATTCTCGTTATGCTCAGCATGTGCAGAAATGGTTTTAGAGGAGGCTTACAGGTAACAGGTTTATGTGATAAATGATATTTAGAGTTGAAGTTCCTCTTAAAATAGAATAATTTTTATAAACTCTCCCTCTACCCAGGAAACATGCTCTTGTCTTTTTAAAAACTGTGACTCACTCAATAATGCTCAGAAAATGCTATCCCGAAGTTGAATGCATGAGGTTGTTGTTACACAAAATTTCCATAACAAGCAACTGAAATGCTTGCTGTAGTCCAAAAATGATAACGCGTTTCTAGATTTCCTAGCAGAAGGAACTAGAGAAGTCAGCAGATGTACACTGATGCTCTGAAAGTTCTCTTGAGGTTTATATATTACACCCAAACAAGGCTGGGAAAGCTGCACAGGAGCAATGACAGCTGATGTCCAGATGGGATCTACCACGATATCACAAACAGGACAGACAGCTCAATTATCTTTATCTGTGATATGGTTTCTATTTTTCTCTTAAACTTCAGAGTTTCATTGACTGAGAATTCCTGCACGCTCTGTACTTGACTCAGGTGCAGTCCCTGAGGATTGCATCCTTTGTTATACTTCTATGGCAGCCTCTGGATTCTCCTGACACTGCTTCCCATCAGCTCTTGTAACTGTAGATCACTGATCGGGCATTCATTCGTTCCCAGTTTCTAACCTATCTCTTTCAAACAAAGCAAGACTTTATCTGATCCCTTTTTATCAGCATGATGCTTGTAAGCCTACCCCCAAAGCATCCCTTACCGTAAGTTGTGCCTCAGAAGCGGAGAATGCCTGTTTCCAGAGACACACACGGAAAGATCTCTCAAGGGAAGAAGAGAACAAGGGTGCAAGCAGAAACACAAAGGTAATAAAACCTGAGACCCATTGTCACTAGCTGCTTTAGCCATGAATATGAGCTAAAATCTCTACAAAACAAAGGAAAAAACCGAAAGGAGACCAAATTGTAGAGACGGCCCTGAGCATATATTTCTTAGCCCTTTGGAATGTTTAAACTATAAAATAAGTGAAAAACCTGATTACGAAAGTCAAACAAACACGAAAACCCATGTCTTTTTGTGTGAATAGCTATTTAGTATCAAATCCACACTCTAGGGTTCATGTGGAGTTGTACTAGGTAAGAATGTACCTAACTGCACACCCAATCCCAACAGTGTGGAGAGGAAGTGACAAGTGAGGCTTGTGCAAAGTCTTGACAGAGATATAGTTGGATGTGAAATTATTGGACAATGCAAGGTCTGTCCACCTTCCTGTGGTCAGCAGAAGCTCACAGCAACTTAAAGAGTTGGCTGCTCCATTTACCACAGCATTTCCTTTAGACTATAGGTAGAAGATAGTTTTGAAAAGCTTTCAGAAACTATTCAGGAGATGAAACTGACACAGACTGAAGGACCTCCATGTTCCCGAGGCATACTACGCCTAAAGGCTGTGAGTTACAGAACCCATCTGATCCACAGAACCAGATGAAACCTTCGGTGGTCATCTCCAGTTTTAGGAACTGAGTGAAGCTGCAGGAACTGTAGCCTGTTCTGTCTTGTCCTCTTGACATACAGACTTGCCCTCCCCCTTTTTTAAATTATCAGCACTAGAAGCCTTTTTCTTTGATGTGTAAGATTGGGGGTATTTTATTCCTCAGACTTCTCAGAGTGTAAAAAATAATGCTATCTAGACCTTTGCTGCAATTTGACCTTTCATGACACTGAACTAATGAAATGTAGTCCGGGAAGAAAAGGGAAGCCTGCGTGGAAGTGTGTCTGTTAAATTATTGCTTGGAAATATCCAACTCAACACGCACAATATTTACCACTGTTAACAATAAACTCATATGACTACAATAATATAACATCTGTTGCTCTCATGCAGACTCACTCTTTAATTAGGCACAGATGGTCTTCTTATTGCCCATCTGGTCTAATTTTTTGCTTTTGAGAAGAAGACATAAACCAGGGTGTTTTTGTGACCTGTTCTTGTAGGTAAATTCCTCTATACCCTATATTTGTTAAGACCATATATATAACACAACATTTTCAGATACACCACTAGACAGTGCCTTTATTGCACTTAGAGGTGTGGAAAGAAAGACAGACACCTGAACTCCCAGCCTTGCTTTTGTAAAGGACACCAGTACATGGTTCATCTGAGACAATGGAGGTTGAAGAATATTTTTAATCAGAAAGTAAGTGTAGATTCTGTATGCTCAATGTGAAGCAGTTTTGAGGAAGGTTCTCCTTTATTTGTTTTCTGAACGTGTTTCAACCCTTCCTAAACCCTGCCTAAAACCCTTCCTCAGTACCACAAGATGTCTAAATAGACCTTGCATTTCCCATCCTTTACCCATCATCTGCAAATGTACTCAATTATTAATTTACTATCAAATTATGAATAACTGCATAAATTAACAGGCTCCCCTACTGCATCTTTCACTGCACCATTAAAGTTGTTAATCAGAAACCATAACAACTCCCAAGACAGTCCAATAATACAATTTATTCATACATGATGATCTAAGGAATTATTTTTATTTATGTCTATTTCCAGTTTGCTTTTCAGTACAGTCCTGCAGCTTTACTTTTCCTAATTCTTAACAAAGTCACTAACGATCTCTGTACTCAAATATCCAGAATTTTCTAAGCTATTCCCACTGATGTCCTACTTCTACAGATACAGCTTTAATGAGCAAAATGATTACTGTCACAGGATTATATTAAGCCTGACTCTAATGTGGCCACCTGAGACAAGATTGTCTCAGATTAAAACCTCACTGGAACCAGTGGAAGTCTTTCTTTTGTATTGAGGATTCCCTCAATCAGAGACTGTTTATTCTGTGCAACTAGCCATACAGCTTTGAACCAGTTAGGTAGAGATATGTGAAAGCAGTGAAGAACGTGCATTGGCAGTAAAATCTTCCACTGCTACGATCTTCAGTGAGTCCTACTGCACCATGCTATGAGAAATGTGGGCAGCCAACAGTTTGAGACTTGACTCTGAATTTTCCTCAGGTGGGGTCACTTTTCAAAACTGACTAGCAGTTTTGTCTGCACACACACAGATGTCTTGCTAGTGCTGGCGTTAGCTTTTAGAGCTGTGTTTCCATGTGGCACGGATTTAAGGCAGACACAACTATGATTCACTTCTGAAGCATATGAACGTTAATTTAAATGCATTAAATTAAAATAAAATAATTAAATTAAAATAATTACTTTATCAATTATATTCTGACGAAAAAGTATGTAGTACCTGATACTGCTATAATTAACATAACGAAGGCAAATATCTAATAATATTGGTCCATAAATAGCTATTCTTCTGTTGACTGCTAACGCTCTTGCTGCATGAGCCTTGACAAAACTACCGGTATTTCACAAGTTTGAACACGCTCCCTTGAATTCATAGACGGGGAACAAATTGCTCTCTGCTTACGGGAAAATTACGGGAATAAATCACAGCCTTGAATGTTTTCCTGAATTTTAAGCACAAAAGACAGCAGAAATTCAAGGCAAAAACTGTGGAAGTTTTACCTGCACAGAGAGAACTTCTAACATTTTCTACCCAACACTTAAACACAAAGCCCTGTCCTAATGGCCAGCTCTTAACGGATTGGCTTTGAAAAACTTTTCCACTAGTCTTTAAGTAAGGGATAAACAAATATGATCACAATTTATCTGGACTCTCCTAGGTGTGGTGTAGACTTTACTCTGGCACCTGGTGTTTTAACTCCTTTTCTATCTACTCTGAAGATTTTTTTGTTATCATTATTTTTAACAAGACCATTACACAGGCTTGGTACAAGTGCAAATCTCATCTAATTCCAAAAGTCACCCTTCTGTTGATGCTGGGAGATGGTTGTTACTTGTTTCCTTCATCTAATCTATTGAGAAACTGCAGGAAATTTTCCTAAGTTTGGAAAAACTGGCGGTCAGTAAGAACACAAACTGAGAACCTTTGATCTTGAAGATTATCCCTGCTTTCAGGGCTTTGACTAAGAGCATGAAAAAGATGGAGATTTAATTTATAAAATGTGCACTTTGTTATAAAACTAAAATAAAACAACTGTACAGGCTGGTTTAAGAAGTTTCTTTTTTTAACAAAAATTAATAAATATACTTGTCATATGATTTGTTTATTTTAATGCCATGTAGAACCAGTTCCAGCAGATGGAGCAAGAAAGCAGAAGGAAAACAATGCTACATACTTTGGGTACTCAAAGGAGGCTGGTTCAGGAGGCACACATGCCCATAAGGCACAACTCAAACCAGCAGAGGAGAAAGCTCTTCGGAAGATACTCCGCGGATTCAAGTCCAGTCAGAAACACTTTTCACATAACTGACACTGACAGGAGTTTTTGCTCGGAACAGGCTTAGCAGATAGAGAAAAATAACCATTAGGGATTTTCTCTGAAGCCAAGAAAACAGATTAATTATAAATAGCCTATTACTTTCTTGGCTTTAGTGGAGATTAGGACAGCCTAATCTTCAGCAAAAGCAAATGTTGTAAAAAAGTATTAAATGAGACAAGATTTACATCTCCCATACGATCTTCAGCCTTGTTTTCCACTGCTTCTGTCTTCTGACTGTGTACGTTAGCGTGTTTACAAACTGGTCATGCATCACATGCTTCAGGAAATGTCGCTGGAGGCCCAGCGCAGGCACAAAGCCGCTGAGCTGCAGTTCCTGGGGGACACCACAGCACCTTGCAGACAGAGTAAAGCCAAAACCTTTATTTGGGATGAAAGGACAGGTTTGGGGTTTTTTTAAACTCCTGAAATGAACACCTTCTAGAAAAAAAGGTGGCAAAACCCAAACACTTGTTTTGGTGTTCTAACACACGAGTTGGAACAACTCTAACCTGAATAAATGATGGTTTGTTTTTTCTTATAACTGAACCTATTTATCACAGAAACCTTCAGCAGCCGACCGGCAATATCCGCGAGGTCTGCGTCCTGTCACCAGCCCAGGAAGTCTGCGGCACTCAGCCTAAGGGAAGGGGAACATCTGTGAGCGCAGCTCTTTCCCCTACTGGCAGTGAGGAGGAGGGTCTCCTTCCTCTTCCAGGCTCAGGGGAAGACAGCCTCTCCAATTCGTGCATCTGCCCAGACTCCCAAAACTGGTACTCAGTGCTCCTTCATCGGCAGGCATCTCCAGCAGTTTCCACAGAAGACTTTTGACATCAGTGGTCAAATTCCAGCTGAATCTCTGTCATTTCACAAGTTTCTTTTCCAACAAGCCCTTTGGAAAACTGCTTTGAAATTGTGGTTATTTTACTTCAAAAATCATCTAGAGGAAGAAGCAGGAAAATATTGCAAGGCCGCCGATCTCCTGCAAAACTGCCTCCTTTTCTGACAGGTGTTTTGATGGAAGCTTTTTTCCTGCCCATGCCAGTCATGTGGGAGATGCTGAGTGGGAGGAGGTACTGAGTCTTAAGTGCAAGAGTGCCTTGAAGCCAGGGCTGGCCAGGCTGCGACTGGCAATTCAGGTGGAGATCCTGTGCTGGGGCTTCCATCCCAGGGCCAGGAGCAAACCAGCACAGCTGTCAGAGGTGCTGTGGTAAACCTTTTGTTAGCTCTTCTCAGTGACAGGCTTCTAAGGCTTCCTCAGCCCCAAGGCACTTGGCTGCGGTTTGTGACCCTGAGGGCACATTGATGCATGTGAAGTCAAGCTTGTATCAGCTCCAGCATAGGAAGGGTTGTGCATTACAGACAACAGTGGTTCTTTCTGCTGCAGGTAACCTCAACAAGTTTGTATGGCTCCTTTTTAGTTTTCCTCTTGATAAAAAAAAGTGATTTTACTATTGTCTTCCCTTTCACCAGGTTCAAAATCTTAGGAAAGGGCTATGACTCCTTTTTGCCTGCAAAACAACCCTTTACTGAGTTGTGTTCAGTGTGATACTCCAGCATGCGTCTGTCACAAGCACAGAGAGAACTGTCAGGCCTGTTCTCCTCTCCAGCTGTGTCTAGACTGGAGGTACAAGACAATAGAGGGGTGCAGGGATGTTCTTACACACCAGCCCACTCCCCAGGTGCACACACAGATATGCACTCAGACCTGCATTCATATATCACAGGGGAAACATGAGGAGTGTGGACACCTGATACAAAGAAGTAAACACAGCTCTCCTCTCCGCTCTCTTTCCCTACCCCTTTCTTTTCAGTAAAAGTAGAAGACATCTGAGTGATGAGAATCAGAGTTTCAGGGAGGGAAAAGAGCCAAGGAGACAGGAGACTCTGTTCACACAGCATTTGACAGCTGTTGCCTGCCACTGCAAACAAACAACTGCATGGAGACTTTCCCAGTTTGTACAGGACCATGCCTTCTCTATGGGATTAGGGAAGCAAAACAGTGAGCAAGAGATTGGAGTGAAGAGAGATGTCTGGCCCTACTACTTTGTCTATAGCTGTAGAAAAGCCTGTCTAAACATTTTCCATTCCAAGGTGTCACACAGTTATTTGTGTCAGACATTTAAGCACATCCTAGCAGAGCACTGAGCACATCTCAAGGAATCACAAAGGGAAAGATACTAGATGAGAATTCTGCTTTGAATGTCTATAAATAATTTTAATTAATACCAACGAGTTTTTCTTGTAGATCCGTCCCAAAATGAATGGGATTTGTTAAATAAATAATTCCTTATGAATTAATCACCAGGTCTAATTGAGAGATACCAAAGGGACAACGAATCAGAAGAGCAAGTTTAAAGGAATATCTAGCAAAAACATAAGATAAAAGTAGTATTTGAGAATATCAAAATAAACAGCGTGTGCAAATGTTTTCCTTGGGATGAGCCAAGGGAAATATTTTCCTGGGGTTTGGCCCATACAACACGTAGCAGATGAAATCAATCTGGTTTCTCTTTTGCATGTACTACACAATTAATGGATAAAAGGAGATATGGTTGGTGCTAATGCAGTCTGAATGTCATTGGAGCACTAACACCTTGTAAATCCTGAATTTTGAGGCCTGCCTTATCTCACAATTACGTTTCTTTGTTGCTGCAGGAACTCCTTTGACTCCAAGGGGCTCACACCTGATTTCACCTGTTTGGAACAGGAAAGGGCTCTTGAATTCCTGACAAAAATTGTAAATGTTCCAGCTCTACTGGCAAGACTGCATTTGCCTGTTTATTTTCATTCTTGAGAGAGATGCAATTAGTATCTCTGATCTGATCTTCACTAAATCTCTTAGTCACAGTCTTGGTCTTCAAGCCATCCAGGCAGCCCAGTGGATCCTCTGCCCTTATGATGTTGCTAAACAAGGTTAGGATACAGCCTAATGATTTCCATTCCAACAGCAAGTGAACGTCTCTGACGTTGCACACACTGAAGGCAATGCATGGTTTCTCAGCATGGCATCACGGCCAGATGCCCTCTTTAGTGACCACCTGTCCTCTTCTCTCGGACACTGCATGAACAAAGCTGAGAAGAAATAAGACTCACTCAAAAATCCAAAAAGAACCTGCTCTCTGTCACTGCTGAGACACACTCCTCATTTTTTTCCCAGCTCCCTTTCTTTGTAAACTTGAGTTTTCATTTGGCTTTGAAGAATGAAATCAAACAAAACACAGAGTGAGGGTGAGATAAAAGTGTGCAAAACGCCTCAGCTCCACTGGAGTGTGGTGTCAGACATATTGCATTGGAAGAAAGTTTTTCTTAATGTGAATACTGAAATGTATGAGTAATGATAATCATATGACTATTGCATAAAACTATAACAGAATGAACTTGCACATTCTCAGAAAATTAAATCTGGACTTAAAATAAGAGTGAGAACAGATCTCCTGCTGTGGCTTAACACACATCCAGCTATGAGAGTGACGGACTGTATTTAGCAGGCTATGTTCAGAGACAGCTGAAGGAACTGTTGTGAAACTGAAGAGGAAACCCAAACAGTAAAGTAGGAGTCAAAACTCTAGTAACCCATGATAGCTTTGTTTCCCTCTCTGACCAGGAAGACAAGGCTCTAAAGGTTAGTTTGTGCCCAACCTTCTTAGCTGAGACAGGAGCAGAGCTATCCCACATTACTGAGGTAGAGAGAGGACAAAAAGGGCACAAAGATTTTCTTTTTTTTCTTTGCACCTCTGCCTTGTGTTATCCCCAGAATCTTGATATTACTGGATCTGAGAAAAAGAATTGGAGGGTATTACTGGCACTAGCAGAACTGGATGTCTGCAGATGGGCTGCCAGGAGTGTCATACCTGTCACTTTGGAGACAGCACTGCTTGTACTCTTGCCTAGTAAAGCTTAACATCTACATTTAAGCAAGTCCAAGTTATTTTTGATATTGCCTCTGCTATGTGCTTGACAGTATTGATCCATCTTAGGCTCTTGATATGGAAGTTTTGAAAGCAAACGGCAATGCTGTTTTCTCTCTTCACTCCTCCTGACATAGTATCAGAGGATCTAGTTCTATTTCTCGAGCTATCACTTTTATAAGTGTGTACTAAGTGCACATTAATACTCTGATATTCTTGACAGAAGGTGCAGATCGTTAGCCTGGGGCAACAGAAAGAAGTCTACTAATGTAAATGCAAGTAAAATTTAAGCCAAATTGCATTCTTGTGTTTATCTCAGATCCTTTAGCTTGACTTGTATATGTTTCTTCGCCCATCCCTATTTCTTCCATCTCCAAAAATACATACAGATGATTAGAGATAATGTAAAAGGCAGACTGTTTCCTTCACTGCCTTGGGCATTTCTAATCACCACCCCTGGTTGTGTTTAAAAGTTGCGTAGATATGCAGCTTGAGGACATGGTTAGTGGTGAGCTTAGTAGAGTTAGGTTAATGGTTGGACTTCATGACCTTGAAGGTCTTTTCCAGACTACTCTATTATGCTAGGTTGCATGTCACACAAAAAATTATCAGAAATGGTACTGAGCATTATAACAAGAGAAGAAGTGGTTTCAACCAAGGGATCTCCTTTAAATATTAGCATCACCTGCAAAAATTTGGACCAACTCTCCATTTGTGTGCGTGGTGATATCCAAAGGGATCTGCACTGATGCAAATATGTCAAAGGCTTTTAATCACAGCTAAATGCATGGCAAATATATCGTATTACAGACTAACAAGTTAGGGATGAGTGCTCCCTTGTGGTGCATGTAAAAGGATGGGGTATTCAATTTATTTATTGATTACAGGCTGTAGTTATCACATACATTTGTACCTTTTTATTTTCCTTTTACCTTTCCCCTTTCAGTTCCTTTTTGAATATTTCTCCCAGGATTTTAAGTAAACAGGTAATAGAAACAGGTTAGGCCTTTGTACTGGCAGTACAAACTCTTTTGCATTTGCTGGTTGTTCTGGGTACGTTATTTACAGCCTTAGGTGATGTTATTGAAACTGAATGTAAGGAGACTGTGTGTCTGGCTGCTGGAATATGACAGGTAACTCACTTTCCTCCTTCTCATTTATAAAAAGTCTTTGCTTTGACCACATTGTAGGGTTATGGTACAGATAAATTCCCAGATGTAAGTATGTCTCCATCATATGTTACTACTGACGTTCAGCACTGGTTATCCAAGCTTTCATCTCTTCATCTTTAAAACACTGCCATCTGTTGTTTCCAGACGGTTCAGTCTTCTGTTTATCCAAAACTTTGTTCCAGGCCATATGGAAAAAGTATTTATTTTCATTAACCATCACATTTTCTTAAAATATATGGGAGTGATGAGAAAAAATAGGCATCAGTTATGCATAGATGTTTGTGAAGGGGAGTATAATTTATTACAAGCTACAGTTTCCATGTTTTGACCATGTGGTCATTCAGTACATTCAGATGTCACAAAAGCTGGCCAACTCTGTGATAACACAATCACGCTGAAAGCATTTGAATGCTGTTATCATGTATAGAATTCATTGGTAGTAGTGTATTGATCTAGTTCTGCCCAGAGGAATCTTTTGTAGCTGGGTTAGTTTCAGCATTTTTCTTCTGTGGTCAGAAATTCCTCATGTCTCACTACAGACTATGTGTGACTTTCTATTGCAAATTGGAATTTGATTACATAAGGTCCTGATTAGCCATACAAAACTCCTAGATACTATATTAAGTCACAATGTTAGGAATGTGTTAAAATGTTGTAATAATGGGGGTGTCACACTGCCTACGCTTACGTGAACAAGCGGTACAGACTGTAGAAGCACATTAGTAGAGAGAAGCAGTGAGTGCTGTAGCCCAGATGTCTGCCTTACACACATTTGAGAGGTAGGTTCCTTCAGACTACTTCATCTTGCTTCTCTGCATGTAATCTGTTCATGGCTAGAGCTCTTTAGGTTCAGTTCTGGTTAATTTCCTACATAAGTGATTCTGCTGTGAAACTATACTTCAGTGTGAACCAGAGGTCAGCAAGCAGAGACAACGAGGACCTCATATTCAACACAGAGCTGTAAGGGAGGCGGTAAAATAAGCCAGTAGAGGTATTAATCTGGGAATCCATGTCACTGAGATCAATGCCATATTTTCATTCCTGAATCTGAATTTCTGATATAAATAATTTTCGATGCTAAAAGTGAAGGGATACCACGCTGGGACGGAAATAGATTTCTTCAGAACTAAAAATAAAAAAAATAATACAAAAGGATGCTATTCTTAGGAGTAGACTATGTGTGCCCTTCCCCAGTTCAAAGGAATATTTAGAATGAGAACTTGAATTTACATCCAAAGCCATCCTCTTTGATGCAAGATAAAGGCTTGCCCTTCCATCCGTCAAACAACTGTAAGATTTTCCCCTTCTGAGTTACAGTCTTGTCCTCCCATCCGCCCACAAGCACCAGCCTCCTCCAGAATCGTGCAGATTATGGCTGTGTAAAGTGACCCAAGTTGAAACCGAGGAGGAAAACAGGTGCCAGGTGACTAGAGGATGTGACAGTCAATGGTAAAATCATAACTGAGCTATAGTGATAAAGTTAGGTATAAAAATGTGGAACAGATGTGTCAGGCAAAACACCCAAACAGACTGTGCTTTGGATTGTCCAACTTTATAAAATAATATGGGCTTTGGCTCCTGGTTTAAGTTACCCCTCTGAATTTTGAGACAAAACAGTATAAAGGCTGAAGGCAGAACTGCCTAGGTTTTCTTGGGCTGTTTTTCACCTCTAAATTTGCCAGTTCTCAGTGCAGGCAGCCAGCAGGAAGAAACAGAAAAGAAAAGCAGTGGTACAGAGACGGGACACCTGTGACCAAGATAAAAAACTAATCCTGTGCTATGTGTGCATATAATAGTAATGTGTTGCATTTAATTAATCAGAAAATTAGCAAGTCCTAGTTGAACCACGTTTCTTTTCCACCAGATAATTACATGCTTTTCAACTTTAAACAGTGCCAAATACATTTTTTGCCTATGTGATAGTTCATGTGATACTGAATCCAATTTTCATCCACTTAAGAGTGCTTAGCTGTATCTCCAGTGCAGCCTTGTAAAGGAAAGTTCTGTGAAGTGCTGTGCAGAATGTGCTACTTTAAACATAAGGCATGGAGAACTTAGTGTCTTTCTCTGCTTTTTTTATATATGTTTAAAAGAAATTAATATCCACCTACCAAGTGGACAGTGAGATGCATCTTAGACTTTGGATTTTCCAGAACATTGAACACAGTGACACACTTGTGCATCTCATCTGTGTAGAATACCGTGCTTTCCATCAGCTCCCTTTACCTCTCATGAGCTCATTCAGCTTCCTTCAAACTACTGCTGTGATACTGTGAAATGTTTGTCCAAGTACACCACCAGGTAACAGCCACCCCAGGAAGACTGTGGATATTTAAGAAGCTTGTGGGTATGTTTATGCCTGTCTTATTCGACTTTATTCTGTGTGGATGTGAGCGGAATGGAACTGGAGTGTGGATTATGACAAGTCTGTGACTTTTGATACAGAAAGCTGAGAAAAAGAGTGAAGCGTATAGACAAAAATACTTCATGAACAAGATAAAAATTATGAGATTGAAGATTTTGTGTGTGTTCTCTTTAATGAACTCAAACAGTGCCCCAGACTCCAAGTCAGAGAGGGTCAAGCTTCATTTTCTTTGTTTGCTTTGTTTTTTTTTTCTAAGTCAAACTTCACAAGTTATTCATATCACTCTAGAGGCAGAGGAGACATTGAGATGCTGGAGAAGGAGCAGCTGAGATGTTTGGGGTTGTTTAGTCTAAAGAAAAGGAGGCTGAAAGGAGTTGTTATCACTGTCCACAGCTACCTGAAAAAAGGTTGTAAAGAAGCAGGTGTTGGCCTCTTCTCACAAGTAATGAGTGATAGAGCAAGAGGAAATTCTCAAGTTGCTACAGGGAAAGTTTAAGTTAGACACTAGGAAAAACATCTTTATAGAAAGCGTTGTCAGGCCTTGGAACAGGCTGTCCGGGGAAGTGGTTGAATAGCCATCCCAGGACATGTGTAAAAGTTGTGTAGATATGGAGCTTAGGGACAAGGGTTAGTGATGGACAGTTGGGTTAATGGCTGGACTCAATGATCTTAAAAGTCTTTTCCAACTGAAATGATTTTATGATTATCTGGCTTTTGTGGCAATCACATGTGAGTCTTCAGGCGTTCAAGTATTTTTGCATACCTGCTGGCCATTATCACAAGACATTACTGTGGTCACAAAGTGAGTAGGCAAACATTTACTCCACAGATCTCTTAACCCAAGAGATGTCTTAAGAATTTTGGGCTTTATCAGACCCAAAGTAATAGACTTCCAGTGTCCTCATTGCTGTGGGAGCCCAGCTGGGCAAATGAAAGAAAGTGTTGAGAGCTGGGAAAAGTTGAGAATCTGTCTCTAAGAACTGGAGGCTTCAGAAGCTGGAGCTCATCATGGTTGGCCATCTTGTGGCATGTCTCAAAGCCTCTGATTAATTACTCAAGGTATCTACATTTCAATCCTGTTCTGTTCTTGGGAGCTTAAAAATAATGTATGGATATGCCTTTGACCTCAGTGCTGTTAGTTGTGGAAGAAATGATGAGACCAATCGTTAGGAAAGACTGTTTGTATGAAGTATTTTATGTCCTGTGCTGATTAAGACCCCCTTTTGCCTGCACAAGTGTGTATGCAGGATGTTGCAGAGGCACGTGTAACCTTAGGGGAAGAGAAAGAAACTTTATATTAAATTGAAAAAGATTTGCTCTGGCTGGTGCCTCCTTCATACAATTGTATCTTAGCTACAGAAAAAGTTGTGGCCATTCCTCCTGGAGGTTTGGGGCTTTATGAAAAAGTGTGAAGAGAAAAATGTGCAAGTATTTCAGTCTCTCTTTTATTGTTTGGGGGGTCAGGTGTTTAAGATAAAAATAATCAAAATGTTTCAGCTTCCAAAGTTTAAATACTTTTATATTTAATAATGTAAAATGTTATAAGGAGAAAATACAAGAGTTGGTTGTAATACCCACCTCCTCTCTCAGCTTCCAAGTCAACCTTCCTAAGTTTGTTTTACCTGAGAATATTAATTTGTGCTGAGAGTGACCATAGAATCAT
>VXBP01000326.1:720-17672 GCA_013400115.1 Rhinopomastus cyanomelas | reverse complement strand
TGCTGGCTCATAGTCATCTTGTTGTCCACCAGGACCCCCAAGTCCCTTTCCCCTACACTACACTCCAACAGGTCAGTCCCCAGCCTATACTGGTACCTCGGGTTGTTCTTGCCCAGATGTAAGACTCTGCACTTACCCTTGTTATAGCTCATTAGATTTTTTCTCTGCCCAGCTCTCCAGCCTGTCCAGATCTCACTGAATGGCAGCACAGTCTGCTGGGGTGTCGGCGACACCACCCAGCTTTGTGTCATCAGCAAACTTGCTGACAGTGCATGCCAATCCCTCATCCAAGTCATCAATGAATAGATTGAACAGGACCGGTCCCAGCACCGATCCCTGGGGCACTCCACTAGATACAGGCCTCCAACTAGACTCTGTCCCATTGACCACCACTCTCTGACTTCTACCCTGTAGCCAGTTTACAATCCACCTCACTACCCGAAAATCCAGGCCACACTGCCTCAGTTTGTCTGCACGTTTGGCAGCAAGTCTGGCAGTTAGGTAGAAAACCTTTTTTGCTTCAAATGTGGCATGTGTCTGTGTACATCAGAGACTGGCTGTGGCTTAGAGATAGGCAATGATCTCAGAATACAAGAACACTGTTCAACAGTAAGAACTCTTCCTCTGAAACCTTCTTCTGTGTTCTGTGATGAAAGAGTGCATTTGGATATGGTCACTTCACAGTGATGTCCCCAAAGTGGCAGAACCTTTTCTGCACTAGCATCAACCCAATGATAACAAGAGACACGGGCAGCCTTGTTGAGCACATCTCTTCTGAATAACCCTGTGGCCTTATCCTCATCAGCCCACGTAATTCCTTTACCCTAGCTTGTGCTTTATCCCCTGGCCCCTTTGTTTGGTCTGTAATTAGTGTGTCAGCCTTTTGGAGCATTGACCGCATCCCATCATCTCTGGGGAGCATTTTGTGACCTTAACACAGATGAACAGAAGACAATGACCTCTCTCATATCATTGCTTTGGACTATTTTGGTTATTCTGATCTAGAGCACATTTCATCATGTCATGTATAGACTTCCATCTGGTTTGCATATCCTGAATAAACTGCTGAAATGGGAGGGGTTTGTACTCAGCTGGATTCCATGCAAGGGTTTGGTAAGCTTTGGCAGACTGATTACAGTGGATATAACCCTTCTCCTTACCTTCATTATGGTGAGATAAAGTGGAATTTGCCTTGAATGAAATGAGGAAGCTTCAACACTGACTCCTTTCTATTAAGGAAAGAGAGCACAGAGGAGAGGCGTGGGAGGTGAAGATTATATTCCTGGTCTGATCACTAATCTCCTTTGTGACCTTGAGGAACTTGCTTCACTGCAGTGGCTCTGATCCTATACATTTTTATCCTGTTTGTTGAGATTTGAAGTGCTTTTCAGGGCAAAGATTTTTTCTGCATGCTTATGAAGTGGCTCCTGAGCCCAGATCCTAGTGGGCATCTTAAGGCTTTTTTTGTAATGTTCCTAAAATAAGAAGATTTTCTTATAAGAGAAATAGCTTCTACGAGCAAGAGAAATAGATTCTAATATAGATATGAAAGTGAAGGGACAAAGAGAACAGCAAAGCTGTGAGGCAGAGCCTCTCAGTTACCATAAGTGGTCATGCCACTTTGTCAAAAGTCATACAAGTTTCACAGTGTATGCAGAAAGAATTCAGCTGCTAGTAGGAAACTTCATTTTTAAGAAAACAATGCAGACACATTAAAAAAAAAGAGAATGAAAACACAGACGGCTTTTGCCAAACCACTTTCTTTTCCTGGAATATTTGCTTTGTGTCACTGTAGTGGTAAAATTGGCCAGTTCACAAAAAAAAATCTAAATGTCAGCAAATATTAATTATTCTGATATACAGCAGTATCTGCGGTGAGTATGGAGGTGGTTAAAGTTCTCAGGATTTCTCTATAATTTTGATCAGATTTCTCAGAATAATTTAGAGATACTATTTAGGGATGATGCTTCTTATGAGATTATATTTTAAATTTTTTTTGTGCAATGGTCTGAAACAAATATCTTTACAGAGATAACAGTACTCATAAGGTGTTTGGGATCGTTTTGATAGAAGACTGGAAATACATTTCTATTCTATATGTCACTGAACAGAGCTTTTAATGTTTGGATCTTGCACCATTTTGAACAGACAAAATTCAGTAAGGGTCTGCACTCTTAGTACTGATCTGCAGCAGTGCAAGCCTGAGACCTCAGGGAAGAGCTAGTAGCCAAGCCTGCTTAAACTTGGAGATACTCCTGCCTAATAGCCATGCAGCCAGAAAACATCTGCATTTTCAACTGAGCATCTAAAGCTAGTTGTCTGCCTTTCCTGAAACAGCCTCTAATCCTATTTATGACCCTGTGACTGACAGGCATCTGCATTCCAGGCAAAGTACAGAAGAGTTCTCAATTACAGGAAGTATGTAGAGAGTTGCAGCAGGTTATTTGCGCATTAGGCTTTCCCCTCAGTGACTATGAGCGTGCATGGTATGTTGGCAAAACCTCCTGCTGCTGATCATTTGTCTGTCATAATGTGATCAGCCATTCACTCATAATGAATAGCTAATGCCTTGAGAGAATCCAAAGGTTGGAGTTCAGCTTGGCTTCTGATGAAGATAAAAGGGGTAAAGCTAATTCTGAACGGATGTCATTTGTGTTTCCATGTGGCCGTGTCTGTTTTTATCTTTCTTTAAAACCTGTGCAAAGCTGCAGCATTTCCTAGTGTATAAGGACTTCTTAGTGCTGCTGAACGTCTCCTAGACAGTACCCTGAATTTCACATTTCTCATTATGTCTTCTTTTGGTAAGAACTGGCTTACAAAAAATCAGCTAGGGGAGGCAACCAAGCTTTGTTGATTGCTGTCACACAGCAATGTCCACTTCTAACACAGTGCTTCTCAGCTGTACTTCATCTCATTCCTACTTCACAAGTAGGGAATTAAGGTACAGGGGGAGCAAAACAGAACTGATGTTTTCATTACTCCTGTTTTTTACCCATTGCAGGCATGAGGCAGAAGAGAGTATCTAATGTGTTTCCATCTATGGTTTCTAGAAAGAAGGAGGTATCTTTTGTTCCCTGTGCTGTTTTGCTTCTCCAGTGATTACAAACTGCAATATAGCTCTTGTGTGAAGATTCTGTGGCCATGAATGGGATATAGGAGATAAGAGGCTAAGCACCTGGAGCACACTACTACTTTGGCCTACAATTGGGCTGTGACCCTCCGTTGCTCGCAACCAAAATTTTGCGTAAATAACTGTTCTCCTGAATATACAGAATAAAGAAGAGGCACTTCTTTTTTCCCTTTGCTGCCTTAACTTCTACTCTGTAGCCTGATGCATATGGCAATTCCTGTGAGATGATTTTGCTGTGGGAAGAGGAATAATAAACCCTCATTTTCACTTGCTGGTTGTAAGCTGCATGTACTTCATAAGACACTGGATACCAACCAACGTGGGTGCGTATGATCCCCATGGCAGTTTTGTGGCACTGCCTTCCTTTATTTTTCCCTTTTATCCTTCACATAAAATGTTTCCTGTTGGATCAACATAAAAACTTAGATGTTGACTGAAAATACTTCTCTGTGCCCTTTCATATAAGACAGAGGACGTGGTTAATTTTCACTTTGTAAACCTGAACCATCAAATATGAGGATAATTCTAACGGAGAACAACTAGTCATGATGAAAGATCCTCAAAGCCCTGAATCCAGTAATGAGT
The DNA here is from genome assembly GCA_013400115.1 of Rhinopomastus cyanomelas. Lineage (NCBI taxonomy): Eukaryota > Metazoa > Chordata > Aves > Bucerotiformes > Rhinopomastidae > Rhinopomastus > Rhinopomastus cyanomelas. Next base: position 13,957 of record VXBP01000326.1, on the reverse strand, counting down.
ATTTAGATAACACAAGACTTTAAAAAGCGTAACAGTGAAATTTTGGAAGCTGTGGTTCTGGAGCTGAGTCTGATGTTAATCTTTCTGGTGTCCTCAAACAAGTCACTTCATGTGCCTCGACCTTCTGAACATAAGTCTAACTGGCCCTATGTAGACCGGTAGTGAGTGGTGGCTCAGTATCACCTGGGGATGTGAAAAGGAAATGTTAAACATTTCCCTTGTCCCTGGAGACTTCATGAGCTAGAACAGGCATCATGTTAAATACCTGTCAATAGGACCAGCTTCCATTAATAGTTTTCTTTTACGAATACACTCATAGTTTTTACCTCAGTGATGTCCCACCGCAGTGAGGTTAATAATTTAAGTACAATGATCTGGAAATATTTTATTACTTTCCTGTCATCTTAACTTTGTTTTCAATTTAAATATGTCAGGCTTTTATGTTTGTGGAATGCATTGCACCCTGGATTTTAGTTTGTAATCTGAGGCCTAAATTGCTATAAATAAACACTGACCGGTGTATTACTTAGACAATAAAACTGCCAGCTCCTGTTTGGTGTGACTAAAAAGAAAAGAGTAATAATTCAAACGCCACTGATTAACCACCCAGTAGTCATGACAATGTAATACAGAAAATTAATTTCAATTCTGCTTTAGGAGGAACGTTTTTCATTAAGAACAGTCAGTCTGGCATCCTTACATAGATTGAGGTACTCTTCATGTCGAAAGAATTACCAGTGTTGTCTCTGGCTGTATAAGCAGAGAGTCAAGGTTTAAGGAGCGACAACGAGCATCATGCGTGCCCTACATGCTCACAGGCTTTCAGGGTTTTCCTGTGATGCCTTACCTAACTGACAATCAACACCCCATGAGGCTGTAGCCAGTTCATTTGGGATGAGGAATTACTTGCATTCCAAAGATGGCCTTTGACTTTTAGTTTTGGTGACAACAGACAGATAATCTGATCTTGGTAAATTGGATGTTTTCTTCACCATGCTTGTAGGGAACCATATTAAAAACATATCATGGAGTATAACTGCTTCTCTGTGATGCAGTATAGCAGTCTCATGTGGCATTAAACCTCAGTTGGATCCCATATCTTTTTGTTTCTTAACCTGAATGTAAGAGTGGTTCAGATATCTATCTATAGGCAGTGGAAAAAATTAATTGCCTGTAGTTAACACTGTTTACAAAATACTCCAAATAGGGCTATTTTGTGTTGCCAAATGCAGACTTTTTAATTGACTAGGAAAGCAAAAAGCCCTGCAGAACTCTATCATCTCTGAAGCTTGGCCATCATAAGAATGCAACAGTAATGACAATCCTTTGTGTTCTTTCTTGGCTTGCATCTTGACCCATACCTTACCGAAGCCAAGGAAAGAGTCTTTCCATTGACTGCCACATTATCTGGAACTGGGACAGTGGCCCACGATATGTATAATCTGTTATTTCTTTTGAAGACTAAGTATTTGTTTTGACTTCCTATAGGCAGAACATACAGGACATTAAGCAGAGCACTGATTGAAAGCCTTGACAGATTATCCTCGTGTTAGGAGTGAAGCAAGTACAGGTGCTCATGACCTCTGTTATTTTTGGAATGGCTTTGGCAGTAGCATGCACAGTAAGGAGCAGCTGAACACTCACTCTGTGCTGAATGAATAAATAAACCTGACCACAATGATGTTACAGGGGAGTCAGTCCAATCACACTGTAACGTCATCTAAAACAGTGTCCTGGCATGGAAACACAGCTATCCAAAACCAACATTTAATGTATAAATATTGTTATGATTGTTTTATAAGTCCCTGAGGGAAAGGAATCTAACTGAAGTGGTGAAAGGAAGAACACACAAAGTGAGAGCACATCAACTCTTCTGATAACTGTGCACATGCTGAGAAGGCAGAAACATTCGTCTTCTGAGGTGTGGTGAGGGGGACAGTCCTTACATTCTGAGCTAGCTACCTGTGCTTTCTGACAGACACCATGCTCTTTTCCCCATGAAATGCTAGGCATGCCCAAGTAAAATTAAGGACATAAATGAAGTCCAGATGCCTATCCACTTTACAATATACAACATTTTCCCACAGATTTCCGTTTTTAAGGATGGCATCAATCATTTTGTCCTAGACTGCAAAGTTTTTCTGATTTTGGAGAGTAAATTAGGAAAGGAGAAATAATTTCACACTTTTTAATTTCAGAGAAAGGTGTAATACAGGCGGAAATCGTTTATTGACGATCTCTTATGAAAATACTGTACAGGGTAAAATCCTACAGGGTACTGTAGGATTCCTCACAATTTACAAAATGTAGTTCATTCTTATGTATCAACATATAAGGCAATTTTACGGAAGTTTCATTTCGAGTAACGAGGAGCCTTAAACCTGAAAAGTCTCCGGACATCACTTTGAACCTTCTAACAGTGCTGCCATATATAGTTTTTCACTCTGAAGTTAAGCACCACTGTAAGTCCTCATGTATGCGGAGACTGAGGATCTTGGTTCAGACAATATTTTCACATAAAATACGTGAGTCACCCAAAAATTTGGACTTTTTTTTGTAAGCTAAGATCTGACATCAGGAAGACTTCATGCCAAGCTGCCAACCAGTATTTAGGCTTCAACTGGGTTTGAGTATTCTTAATTGCCTGTAGTTCTGGTAGCTGACAAACGGGAATATAACCAGCAGTGTATAAGCTGCATGACAGTCATTAATTTCCTCTCATGAGCCAGTGTGTCCCTCAGGACTTTCCTCTTCTATCAGATCATTGCCCTGTAAGGAATGGATTTAAAATGCAGCTATCTGGGAACTTTGATGTATGCCCTTGAAGAAAAGCTCTTTCTAGTGGAATGCTACAGACAAATGTTTCTTGCCCCTCGGACTCTTCCTTCCTCCCGAGACTAGATACAGAAAACATGAGGCTAAACTTCTTGCAAGCGATCGCTCTCTCTGCTTAGTGCTTTCTCCCAGGAATGCAGCAGGAGAAAAGATGGAGAGTTGTAGACCTGTGGTCTGATTTCATAGCTATGGGGGTCTGAGACCAGCCCTATAGATCTAAGAGCTGTATTTTTCCTTTGGTCTTTGCCTCTTGGCCGAGTTCTTGCTAAACCACTTGGCACGTAAAAACCTAATCCATGACGTCCTGCCATGCAGCAGGCAGCCTGAAGTTTCTTCTTCACAGAGCTTTGAATTACTAGGTTAGTTAGAACAAGTGGCCAAGTCAGATTGGACACTGCCTTATCTAGCTGATTGCATTTGGAATTGCTTCATGCTTCACAGCGCTTTACAGATGCTTTTTTACAGAGTTTAAGGAAAAGACAGCTACCAGAGGATAAGCTGTTTCTGAAGACGTTTGGCTCTTGCAGCTATTTCATTTGCCAAAGAAAACTCTGTGTTCCAATTCTGTGAGAACCACTGGAAACATCTCTCCTGCTGGTGTCTGCTCCAATCTGCTTTCTCAAGCAAGTGCCTATTGTCTTCACTGCACAGGAAATGTATAGTCTCTCTTTTTCTCCATTAGCACCGCTGCTTCTGCTCCCTTACTTTTCCTTTTGCAAGTTTAACATGTTTCCACTGCCAAATAGTTTATCTTTCTCCTTATCGTGTTGCTTTTTGGCCAGCAGTCTTTACGTGTGGAAACCGTTTTTACATTTGGAAATAACCAAAGTGAAGAGGTAATTTCACATCATCTGAAGTAACCACCATGCTAAACAGCACTTCAGTTTGTGCCTTCAGAATGTTGCCTGGCACATCCCGGGCTGCAGGAAGTTGCATACCAGACATCAGTATTTATGTGTGGTGTAAGCATCTACTTCGGGTTATGAGAGCAATTTATACAGCAAAAGATGACTGTTCAAGCATCAACGAAATAAAAAGTTACGTGCGTATTAAGCAAATTCTTACATCTACTAGTATTCAAGTGAGCACAAATCCAGCCTTTAAACAATTAAACCAAACTTTATAGCAAGCTATAAAAGAAACTTGTTTTAAAGCCTAGTTCTATCATGGAGTCATCTTACTGTGCTTTCATGTCTAGCGGAACACACATTCTGAGTTGCTTCATTTTGAAGCAATTAACAATAATATATCTAAAACTTTTTCCCTCTGCAGCTAATAAATCTCTTGGTACCTGGTTTTTTAAGAATATGTCTATGGAAAGAGCAGACTGGCATGGAAATCAAGAGGTTTCATACTTTCTGAAGTTCCTTAGCCCAGCTGATGTGCTACCTCACCCAGAGACTTCTGAAATAATTATTGGAACATTTCCTGTCTAATTTTCTTATGCCTGTATGGCAAGATCTTCACGCTTCCATTAATGCCTTATAAAGAACATTTCTTTCAATGGCAGGGTATAAAGACATCCCCTTAATGACTGCCTTTGAATTTGTATTATTAAAGTCGTTAGATGATAAATCTAACCCCATTATTTGGTTACAGAATACATGGAGTATTGACCTATTAGTAATGTTTGCCTTGTGTAATATTAAAAGCAAAATTCAGGCTCCAGTTGCCAGGTGTTCAACGTCTGTTGCCCCACCCCAATATCCTCAATGTTGTTCTTGGGTGTATGATTCAGCCCAGAGATCCCTTCTAACCTCACTCCAATGTACATTGCCTTCAGAGTTGTTGCTCCAGAGTGAGTGACGTATAACAAAAGCAGATTCTGGTCTAGATGTTCATTAAGAATCAAATTTTAAGTTACATCATGCTGTGTTAATAACATGAAATCAACCATGCTAATGACACGTTCTAAAAAAGCTGCAACCCAGACAGCTGCCCAGTGGGAATTACTAGGACTAAGCACAGGGAGCTGGAGTCTGGTATCACTCTTACTGAGATGACTTTGAAATAAGAAAAATTAGTGGTGTGAGTAAGAGCAGAATAAGCCTCAAAACATATTAGGACTTTTAAATTAGAGGGGAAAAACTTACCACGTATCCTGAAACATACTTTAGCAAATGAAACTTACAAGGCAATTCCTCTGTGCTAAGATGCTTGAGAAGGTCATAGCCTCTAACGTCTGGAGGCAATCAAAGGTGAGTGGTTTATGGGTTCTGTGCAAGTCAGAGTTATTGAATATACAGGTTTTTATTTGGTTATATGAATTTAATGAAATTTTACAAAGTAGAGTATCTCCAGTAGGCTCTAATGCAGATTTCATAATTGTGGAAGCTTGAGCAGAGTACAATGACAGGATGAAAACGATGGCATTGGAAAAATGTTGAGATTAGCTACCAAATCATCGGGGGGAAAAAAATGCAAAAAGCCCTAGGGTTTAAATTCTGTCATCATTTAACTACTTATATTATTCAATCTAACAAATAAATCCCATCAGCAACCAAAGAGCTATATGCCCGTGGCTGCATAGAACAGTCACTTCAGGGCAAGCCTGAGTGCAAATTCATTGTCTGTTCATATCACGTAACTGCAGAAGTACCCTTCTGACTGCACTGAAGTAACGATGCCATGTGGCATGCCTGAAAGGAAATTTCAGATGTGGTATTTAGGGCGTCTTTGCAGCGCACAAAGAGCACACTTGGCACACTGTGCAGCCTCCAACTGCTCTGGTGATCTTGGGCAGCAAAGGAGTCCACCTTTGACACCCTCTGATATTGCTTTAGCACCTTCAACATTTAAAGTCTTCTTCTCATCTAGGTCACTGTAAGAATAAATGCTAACAGTTGGAGTGCTGATCAGTCGTGAGATGCACTGAATGCTGCAGGCATTATAAGTCCTTTGACAAAGAGCAGAAAACTAAAGCAGAGCACAGCTAGGCATAAGAGCGCTTTGGCAATGGCAAGCCCACAAAGAGACCTGTGCCTTATCCCTAGCACTGGAGCATTTCTGGTCTCACCTTAAAAATATTGACAGTCTATTGACGGCATCTCTGTCATTCAGGCACAGAGGAGAAGAAAGCTGCTAGTCAGGGCCTGAGTTACTTTCACTGATTGTGACCGGCTCAAAGTGCTTTTGCATTGTTTCCATTAGACAGGGGTCTTTATGACTGTAGAATATCAGAGCGAACACATGAGCAATGCTTGTTTAAGTGTTTGCGATTTCTGAAAGCACTTTTCAAAATTTATTTCATTTTTTTTGAGTTTTTATACTCCTAGAACACATTTTAATGTTTTCCAGTCATCAGGTTAACACCGGGGAGGGGGTGGGGGGGCGAAGAACCCGTGATCATACCACACACCTTTTGTGACGAAGCTGTAACAAGCACAATGCTAAAGCACTACCTTCCCGTGTAACTTGTTGTGTGTCAGCAAACACAGAGCTGCATACACACTTAATTGTTTGTACAGGAATATTCAGGCTGGAGTCAGTACTCATATGCTTAGAGTTAAGGACATGCTTAAATATTTCCGGGACTGGGGCCTGGCTTCTCCCAGCGGAGAATTATTCTCTTACACAGGCTTTTCCCCCAGTGTGCTTGTATAAATCTGGCCCTTTAAGTTTTACAGAGCAGAACTGCTCCAGTCTTACCGTAGCCATTTTGCAATTGCTGACTGCTGGGTGCCTGTTCTGTCTCATAACTGGTTAGGACCTGTTATGCTTTTCCACAGCCCTCTCCTTATCCCTGCATCTCAGACATATGATTGAAAAAGGTTCATCCAGTGGTAAGTCTGACTTTTCTTTCATGCTAGATCACGGTAAAAAGGCTGTAACGCATCATTTGATAGTATTAAAGGAATGTCCATAGCCCTGAAAAATTGTCTCTATTCTTTAGCCAGTACTGAATAGCAGAGTCTGCTCCAGTTTGCAGCACTTTGCCAGATTACACTGATTAATGAGTCTTCCGTAGGCTGTTTCCCTTACAATACTAAGTAATATTTTTGTGATTTTCTCTATTCAGGAAGCTCAGTGCTTCACCGTCACTGGTAAATACATAAAGCAGGTGCAAGACAGGTGCTGTTTATGCATAAATAAATGTAATTTTGCAGCAAGTTCTTGGATTTGAAAAGAAAACACAGAGGCAGCAGCTGAAGGTAGTGAGAGGCACGGTGGTTAAAAGATGTGTTGTGTCTCGAGCAGATGTCAACGGACCCTGTCCTCAGATCTCTATCGTGCTTTGATTCATCAAATGGTATCAGTAAATGTTTCCACCCTTTATACATATTGTATTATTCCAGTTAAAAATCTGAATGCTGCTGAGTGCTTTCAAACGAGTTCTAAGGTAATATTAGTTCTGAATATTAACATGAAATAGCATGGGGATAATAAGGATGTGGAAATATTGAGGCTATGTACATAGTAACTCTGTAATAATAAAGAATAGTGTTTGCAAAGATGAGAAACTGAATTTGGAAGCCTGATTTCCATCACAAATCAGAACTTTTAATAGAACCGACAAGCCTGACTACAAATTAATTTTTGATGAAAACAGCAAGGTATGAATGTCGTTACTCTGCAGGAAATCATAAGCAAGCTCAGCAAGCTATCCTTCTCTTCTGGTATGCCACTGGTATGCCAACACCTTACCCTATGGAAGTATGTGAGTGGTAGCTACTATGTCAAAAAGTAGACAGTTGCTGTGCTGCAAGATGATTGTCTTTTTCTGCTTTGTGACTTTTCCAAACTTTTCAGGGGATTTTGGAAGAGCTGATAATATTGTAAGATAAAATACCACAGAAGTTGTCACTGTTTTGCATTTTTCATGCACTACAGCTTGAGAGAAACATTTAAGAACCCTAATACTGGGAAATACTGAGCTGGCAGAAACAAGACTGTGGATAGGCAGACGGTATCGGTGACCGTGTCATATGCTGTTCAAACATGTGAAGACTGAGTAGTGCAAAGAGATTGCATTCTCCTGGATCTGGTGACCTGTGGTACTTCTGTGGTGTTCTGAGTGCTTTCAGTGCTCAGTCTCAAGCAGAGGTGTCACTGGCAGATGGATAATGAACTTACAACAGCTATAACAACATCTTGCCTGTGTTGCATCAGTTGTACTTCTGAAGTGTGTGCAAGGACTACGCAGTTAGTTGGAATCACAATATATTCCATGTCTATGATCTACATTGGATTAGCCTCTACAGTCAGAGAAATGCCCTATGAGGAGAGGCTGAGGGAGCTGGGATTGTTTAGCCTTGAGAAGAGGAGGCTCAGGGCAGACCTTATTGCTGTCTACAACTACCTGAGGGGTGGTTGTGGCCAGGAGGAGGTTGCTCTCTTCTCTCAGGCAGCCAGCACCAGAACAAGAGGACACAGCCTCAAGCTGCGTCAGGGGAAATTTAGGCTTGAGGTGAGGAGAAAATTCTTCACTGAGAGAGTCATTGGCCACTGGAATGGCCTGCCCAGGGAGGTGGTGGAGTCGCCAACTCTGGAGCTGTTCAAGGCAGGATTGGACGTGGCACTTGGTGCCATGGTCTAGCCTTGAGGTCTGTGGTGACAGGTTGGACTTGATGATCTATGAGGTCTCTTCCAACCTTGATAAACTGTGATACTGTGATACTGTGAAATCCTTAACTATAGGGATCAGTATTGCCTTAGTAGCAGTGGAAGAAGTCAAGCTGAATGCCGGGGCAGGACCAGGGTTCATCCTTACAGTGTTTGACATGACCATGAGTTTTGTCAATTACTTCAAATACAGTGGCAATGGAGACTGCTTTCTCATCATTTTGCCTTTGGTGCAGGTGCTGTAGGAAGATTTTTTCCATGGACTTGCAGTCCGAGTTGCCTTCATAGGCAATAGAAAGCATCATCTGGTGCTGAAGAGATGCCTGTTTCCAAGTGCGTGCAAATGTGTTTTGATGTGCTGCCTTCCTACTCCTTGGCTTGTGTGATGGGAACAACATCAATACAGTGGGAAATCCTTTTAAAACATCTAATATTTCATTGCTGCTTTGAAGACTGCTGCACTGTCCTGTATGACAGAACTGTGTTGTTATCTGGGAGGAATGCAACCCTGCCTTTCTCCACGTGAAACTGTTCTGGCTGAGGGTCTGGCAGGGCCTACTTCTGATAGAACAGACAGTGTCTTTCCATTCAACCACCTTTCATTCAACCACAAAACAAAACTTTGTTCTGCTTTGCTGTACAGCTGTTATTTTACAGCTCTGTGTTCCCAGATTAAAGAATCAGTTATATTTTTAACTTGCAAAATGTCTTTGCCATTAGTGCTTTTCCATTTGATCTGTGTGGGTGGCCTTCAGCTTCTTGGCCTCAACTACTCCTTAACCTTAGTCAGTCTTCTTGCTAGTTTATCCTGTTCCCTGCCTAGTCCAGGAATGGTTGTCTTGTACCCAGTTTGTCATCTGTATTGTAAACTACATATTTTTGTTTGAGGACTGGCATTTTGTCCCCACTGCCAAATGTCCAAAGAAGTTGTCTTGTCCCCCTTTGCTTTCTCTTGCCTTCCCTCACCCTCTCTCTCTTTTTTCACTCTTTGAAGCTGTTTTGACCTGAGGTTCCCATCTCCCAATTACAACATCACATTTTATTTTTGGTCACTGTGACAGCTTTGGCTTTATTATCAAAGACGATGCTTGTGCTGGAAACACTTAGGATTTCTTCTTCACAGAGTATCTTATGTCAAAGTGCTGGTCTTGTGCTTCTCAGCCCATGCCACGTTCCTCTACCTAGCTGGGATTCATAGGTTAATTTACTAGGAACAAGCATTCCTTCCCAAGGGAGGATTCTGGACTTGCAGAGCTCACTTGGTCTGTAAAAAAAGAAATCTCAGTCATCTCATAGCCAGTTTAGCACCAAGGGCAAAAGGAAATCAATAAGCATATAAGTGTATATTTGCCTGTGATGAACTATCACATGATTCATTATTTTAAGGAAAAATTCATTCCTTTGTGGGCTGTATTAATGTATTTTTAGCAGTTTCTCTGACAATGGCTAAATCTCTCCATTAGCCCAATTCCTTCCTCTTCATACATAATTCCCACTTTTAAGTTGCCAGTCCACATTAGGCCAGAAGACAAGCAAAGTGATCTATCTGCAAATGAGGTTGTGATCATTACAGAGAAGGAATATATATCCTCATTTTGTCCCTCTTTTAAAGTCTTTGATGGAATCCATCACTCCCATAAGACAGGGATGTCCAGCCTGCTGCACACAAGCTGTTTCCAGCTGGCCAAATAATTCCTCTCATAGGCAGTCTGGTTTTGGCCACCTTTCTGTGCAGTCCCTCATGTGTGGGTGACAGGCTAATAAATTAATCTGGAGAACTAGTCTGGGAGGAACAACAATCTGTTTCCCCCCGAGTAGTACCCTGTAACTCAATATTGATTTAGAATTGCCTGGCTTGTTGTCTCCAAGATTGCAACCTTTTCTTTAGTTCCGTGGCATCTAACCTCATTAGTCATGTATTAGTCGTGTATTAGTCGTGTATTAGTCATGACAGTTGCCCAGATCCTCCAAGGGAGATAGGAAACACAGATGCTTCCACCCAAATCTAGAAATTAGCTGCAAAAGGAAGGCAGATGTGAAATCAAGTATTAGTGACACCTTAGCAGCAGTTTGTCAGTTTAAGTGACAGCTGTTCTCTTAACACCTCTGGATCTCTACAGTGAAGGATGCTCACCAGTTCTGACCATGGGGACAACACGTAACAGCATTCAGGTCAAAAGTGCAGGATGGAGCCACAACAGAAGATTCAGAAAGGAAATTGCCCAAGTGCTTTCATTATCTGATGTGAATTTTAAGCATCTTGAGTAATGGTCAGATCACCTGAAATAAAAGAGGTTGTCAGTTCTTCTGTTTCTCCCAGTATCTAGACTCTTCTCATGGTAAGAACCACGAATCTCCTGGGATCTGTTGCCATGCTCCTAACCAAACTCTGTGCTCAGTGTTTGAAAGATCCTCTTGCCTGTGTCCTCCATCTGCTGTCAAGAAAAGTGTCTGTGCTGGAGTATTCTGCAGAGTTGGAAGGAAATCTCCAGAGTGACCCAATAACAGGTACTTTGCTTTCTGATCCTAAAGACCAGGCCATATATTCCTCTTCTTGTGACCTTCAGGAGTGGTTGTTGAGCACAGAAGGAAGTCTACACTGACATCTGCGTGGTAATCACTGCTGGCACTGGCTGTTTCTGACGCAGATGGTAGCACACCTTTGTTTGTTTCTAGGACGTGTTTGTCAGGATTCCCTGGTGGTGATAGCAGTGGATTTAAATTTAAGGACCTCTACATTTGCTTTGCCAATTCTTCTCCCATAAGTGTGAAGCAGGGAGAAGATTTGGGGGAAATTGTCTTGCGTAACTGACACTTTATTTTGCCAGGCGATTCTAGGCCTGACCCACTTGCCCCTAGAAGAGAAGCAAGGGTCTTTGTCCCACAGCACCTAGTCAAGCATCTCAGTGCAAAGTGCTCATGAATATGCACTGGGGTGGTGAAACTACAGGTCAATGTGTCACACTCTGATGCCCAACTTAGAGCAACAATCACTTATAATAGAGGGAGCAATATTATTTTTAACTCTGAATTAAATTTGCAATAATGAGTCAAGCTCCTAACAGAAGTGGAAAAGCAAGAAAATGAACCTGCTTTGCGTATAAGACACTTCATTTGTAAGTGGGTGATGCTCAGCTTTCTTCCCTTTTGTATACTATGTACGTTCAGCTGAAGAGCATGAGAAGGCAAAAGTGCTCACTCTTGCTCGGGGTGACCCTGCTTCTATGTCTCTTACTATGTAGGGAGAAGAATTTCTATGGCAAGAACTCTTAGTCCCAATGCTATATAAACAGTTTTACTCTGAAGGAATCCCTCGGCTTTCTTTATGTTTGCTTAAATCTTCCATAAATTGCTGGAGTCATTTGGTCTTTGGGCCTCTCTGTAGCAATTTGCTGATGCCTTGGGTAGACCATATCCATGGTAGGAGGGAAAAGTTCAAAGAAAGCACAGGGAAGTTTCTTTGACCATGTGACTGCAGCCTTCTCAGCATCTACAAGAACAGAAGCTAGGCAAGGAGGTGTTAATATCAAATTATTAACGAAAACGGGGTTTTTTGATGCTTCCTCATCACCTTACAGAAAGTGCTGCTGTCAAACCTCTCATGTGAAGAGAAGTGTCCAGTCTGCCTCCAGACATGTGATATGAGCAGCTAAGTAACTAAGATGATCTTGATAGCGTCGCTCTGCGCCTGAAGTTGTTTCCACAGCTACACACTGAAACATTTCTTCCCCTGGCTCAGAACAGGTCCACTTGACTTTGCACATAGTTCATACTCCTTTCCCCAGCTCTCCATTTTGGCCACCACCTTCATAGTCAAATCTGTTTGAATGGCTCTTTCAAGTAAGAAAAAAAGCTTTCCTGTACTCTGCCAAAAGCTTTCCTTCACTCTGTGCATTACTGTGTCTTCTGATTCTGTTCATTGATTTAAAAAAAAAATATATATATATTGATCTGTTTAATTTGGTGTGTTTGGTATCCTGTTAATCCATGACTTTCTATTGATCATTGTTTGGTTACTAATCACAGAAATCAGGACTTGCTGGAAATTTTTGGAACTTTTTACAAACTTCCACGGACCTTGGATCAGGCCCTAAATGTTTACATATTACCTGTTGTGCTTTTATTTTTTTCCCTAGGAATTTTAAGCAAAATTTATGGGATGAGAACTAGTTTGCTCATGTTTTTGTTCCATTTGTGGGGATTTTTATTAGTGAATTGTAATTATGCCCAGTAATAAAATCACTAAGGAACCTTATTATTAATCTGGTCCATTTGACCATGCATTTAGCTTTAAGCACACACAGGGTTAAACTTACCAAATTCAAGACAGCTATCCTTCTCTTTAAAATTGAGCATATGCTTGTGGGCTATTTTGAATCAAGACTTATGCAAGCAGGCAGTGTGAACTAAATCCATTTAAACACAGCCCAAGCCATAGAACTGGCTTTCAATAAACACGGACTGTATTTTCTTTTGAAAAACTATTTCAAAAACCACTCCCACAGAGACTATTACCAGATACCCACTAAATGTTTTAAGGTCAGAAATCATCCCGAGAGCTTGAGTTTTGGCTCAACCTATTATATTTTACTTTCAGGGGAAAGTAATCATATAGGGATTAACCCTGTGAGAAAAGCAAATAATTAAAAAGTTAAAAGCAAATAATTAAAATTATTAGTAAAGGCCAGCTGATCTTTTTTTTCCTCTAAGATTACCAAAATTTAGATTTTTTTTTTCTCAGTTTCTAATTTGCTATTCATCATAGAATCATAGAATCATAAGGGATTGGAAGGGACCTCGAAAGATCATCTAGTCCAATCCCCCTGCCACAGCAGGCTCA
>VXBP01000325.1:131263-182727 GCA_013400115.1 Rhinopomastus cyanomelas | reverse complement strand
TCTAGATGAAGTTCAGAGGTTCACTTCAGCCTCGTTCGTGCTGATCTAGTGAAGGTGTCCCTGCCTATGTAGGGGTGTTGGGACTAGATGATCCCATGGTTCTGTGATTATCTTGTTTTTTGGAAGGTGCCCCAAGCAGAAGCCAGTGATGTACAGAACAACTATGGCAGTTGTTTCTTCTGTCCACCAGCTGTACGGAACCACTGTGGTCAGCGGTGGTTTTTTCTGTCCACCAGCTGTATCCTAATGTGAACCATCACCTGTAGTAGTTCCATGTCTTCCTTCTTCACTCTGGCATAACTGCTCAAGCAGCTGATCAGGAGTTTCTAAAGGTTTGCTTGGAGAATGCAGCTGATACAGACTCCACTGAGTTTAAACGTGTGGACAGTTGCCATTGGCCAGCAAATTCAAAAACTGTTAGGTAATCAGATTTAACCTGTTTTTATTGAATTCATTAGTACAAGTTGCTATATAGACTAATTAGCCCAGCCTATTAGTCAGGCTAACACGGCACTGATCATAGGATGTTAGGGGTTGGAAGGGACCCAAAGAGAATGGTGATGTCTGACGCGTCTGTCTTGTTTCTGGTACTTGTATTAATGCATTGGTCTCCTCGGATGTGTGATGTAGACACACACCCCTCTCACATCATTTATCAGAACACGTTGAGCAAGGGTATGCAGTTGTGGCTCTTCCACATGTCCTAGAGGTCAGGTCAAAGCCGACGGAAGCCAGGCCTAGCTAAGAGCTCAGTACTCTGCAAGATGGAGCATGTTGACTGTGTAGGATGCAGTGAAGACTGGGTGTAAGCCTTCTTTTCTTTCTCTGCTGAACAAAATCAGGGTTTTTTGCAGCTGAGATGAGTCTGCAGTTGTCTTTCCACTTTACTAAAAGTAGCCTTCAGCCAAATGGCATCGGATCTTGAAAACACATTAAAGGCATTACGGTAGCGGGAAGTATGTTTTCTTCTTTTATAGGTGTAGCTCTTGGTCAGTGCTTTAATGCAATGATTGATGAGAGTGTTGTCTGTGCCTGACATCTGGGATTATTAATGGATGTGGAATCACATTTCTTTGGCATCAGAGAAGCAGGGTGAGTTGCGTCTCTCCGGTTAAAACGTTCAAATGGGAATGGACCAGCAGTTTAGTCGTCGAAATTTACATTTCGCTTCTTCCAGGCTAATAAGTGACAGCTCCCATTGCTTAGGTTTGTGTTAGTTATGAAAATGTCTCACTTGGTGACGACAAGAACAAGAGCTTTGAATTCTGCAGCTAAAATCTGAAGCTTTGATACGAGCAAGATTCTGACGGGAGCCACGAGGGCGCCAGGTGAGAAGTGAAGAGGCAAGTTCAGGAGGTGGCCCTCTGCTCTGCTTGCTTGTGTCTCGCAGCACTCCACCATTAAAAGTGGAGCACTGCACAAGGCTGCTATTGTGAGGAGCCAACTCAAGGATTTTTAATGCTCTAAGACAAAGGGTTCCCTTAGCTAAGAATAATCTTTTCTTTCCTCCCTCTCCCAAGCTTTTTCCTCCGGGGAGCAGGCTCATTATGCTGCACGAACATGTTCAGTGCGTTGCAGGAGCTGCTGAGCTTCGTGACGTCGCGGCTCTAAGCCTTCCTCTCCTGCCACCAGCCCTGCACGCGTCGCCGGTGCCCTTTGTGTCTCGCTAAAACTCTGCTTTGATGTACTAAAGTGCTTTTTACCGGTGTAGGAGACAGCTTTGCCGTTCTAGGTCAGCAAATCTGCAAAGTGTGGATAAAGAAAGTGGGATCTTCCTTTTGCCGTTGTTGTTAGACAAAGCTTCCCCCCCGGTTTTTTTCGGGCTTGCTAATCAAACCAAACAAAACACACACCTCATCAAGATTTTACACGGTCCGCTTGTCAGGCAGAAGTGTGCCTGGAATCCATTTCCAGCGGAGGTCAAAGATCGGGAGCGCGAAGGCAGCCAAGGGAACCATTCCCCCGTGACACTTGTGCTGTGCTGTGATGGAAGGGGAAGCCATGTGGCGCACGGCTGGACACGCCAACACGGTGGTTTTCTCCTGTGGCAGTGCTGAGTAGTGAAGCCAAGCACAGCAGGTAGGGAGAGTCTCGTATTTGAAGAGCACTGCTACATCAAGACCCCAGAGCACTTCTCTCTGCCTTTGTAACCCCTTGCTGCATTCATGCCACATGTCTGTGTTTCTTGAGATTCACAGCACAGTTATCGTCATTTTTCTTCTCTCCCAAGAGCCCGTGTGCTTCTCTTAATAAATCCCACACCGGGAGCTGGAGAATCGTGTGTGTAACGCACGGGAGGTCATCATGTGGCAAATGATTTGTATAATATCTCAGTAGAAGCAGCGTGCTTCCCCAGGAGGAATGGCTGTGTTAACTGGAATATGTGGCTGATGTATGTTGGGGCATTACCCAAGGATGGACTAGGAGCCAAGGCTATAAGTCATTGCCTACAGCTTTGTGACTGTGCTATAAATAATGCCTTGTTCATACATTTGGCTGTACAAGTCTCCTCTCCTGACAGAATATTTCCTTCCAGTGGGTACCAAGCCTCTTTCTTCCAAGCCCCTTGACTGCTGTGCAGTGTTGGTTCCACTGTTCTGCCAGACTTTGAGGGTCGTTTCCTGCAAAAGCTGCCATGTCTCATACATGTGGCTTTTTGCTTTGTGTTTTCCTGAAGCTTGATGAACATGCAATTTTTATAAGCTAATAAATAACACTGCAAAAGCCACCTAGGGAAAAAAATCATCGAGGGATTTTATGACTCAGGGGAGCAGTAATGGAATACAGAGTTTTCCACCTCTAGGGCACTGATTCAAATACAGCCTAGGTCATTAGTGAGCAAAAATCATTACCAGCAGCTGTTCAGTGACCTACAGAATGTGGAATGAGTTTGTGGGCTCAGTGCAGTTTCCACTGCGCATGCGTACCGATCGCAGGGAAATCACGGCCAGCGCTGGCCTGTCATGGGCATCCTCGCTGGAGAAACCAAAATCCAAACTAAACGGCCCTCGCGTCTGCGAGTATGAAAAGCCTTTGGCTGGTAGAAGGAAGGGGAGAAATCCCACTGGCAGCGTGTTCAAGGCAACGTAGGGCTGACAGCTATTGATTGAAAACCCTCTCCTCTCTAATAAGGATGGATTCCCTTTCAAGTGGCTGCCGCTGCGGACATCGGAAGGTCTCGAATTAGGCTCGTAGTGATTTCGCTGTCGTTAACATATTGTGCCGCCAACGGAGCAGGGATTCGTGGGCTGAAATAACAAAGCGTGAGGATTGCCAAGAGATGAATTTCAGTTCCTTAAAGTTTAGGTGGGGATTGTGCAGCAGCACAAACAATGTGGGTGGAAAAATGTTGTGGGTGGTGGGAGGGATTTCATGGCAGCTCTTTCCACATGGCTGAATTAGTTACTGCCTTATCTTCTCAACCAGTTCTGTGTTCTCGCCTCAGCTGATGGATGTAGGAAGAAGATAGGTTTTTTTGCCTTGGCCTTCTTGCTCAGAACAAATATACCCTCAGCTTACTATCTGATACATCTCCTGCGACAGCCCTCGCGGTGGCATAAATTTGATGAGCTCTGTAAGTCATTTCCATCTCAAACTACAGTGCAATTAGAGCTTCACTGACTCAGGATTTGACACTGAGCAAATTTTCTTCCTGTGTGATTTTTATAGAATTTGCTAAATTCCTGGTTGCATTAATTCCTTCCCTTTTCTTCCCGCGCTCCCAGCAGATGAATACACGGAGATGTAAATGCTCTCGTATTTTTAGACGATTGATCAGATCCATCACATTTTACGACGGGGTTGGGGGACTTGCTCTGAAAGAATTGCAGCCTTGGTTGCACTTCAGATAATGCTTAGGAGAAGAAGAAAGATGCAGCCGTGCTGCCGCTGCCACACTTAAACAGGTTAGTCTGGGATAAATCACCTGTGAGTGTGCCACAAAAACCCCCAGACATCTGCAAGGAAGGTTCCTGACTGCACTGCTTTTAGGACTTTGGATTATTTATCTGGGTACAACACTAGATAGAATCATAGAATCATTAGGGATTGGAGGGGACCTCGGAAGATCATCTAGTCCAATCCCCCTGCCACAGGAACGTGATGCTTTGCAGGTGAGAGATGTGGGGTGCAGGAATCTAATTCATCTACTCTCATGACCAGTAATGAGGGTACCAGGTCTGTGGTGGTTTAGCTTGGCAACAAGGTGCCTTACTTCTGCGTGGTGCTCCAGTGACTACCTTCATTTAGCTTGGAAAAAGGCGACTGCGCGGTGACCCCATTAATGTTTATAAATATGTGAAGGGTGGGTGTCAGGAGGATGGAGCCAGGCTCTGCTTAGTGGCACCTAATGATAGGACAAGGGGCAAAGGGTGTGAGCTGGAACACAGGAGGTTCCACCTCAATCTGAGAAGGAACTTGTTCACGGTGAGGGTGACAGAGCACTGGAAGAGCCTGCCCAGGGGAATTGTGGAGTCTCCTTCACTGGAAGCATTTAAAACCCTTCTGGACATGTTCCTGTGTGACTTCATCTAGGTGATCCTGCTGTGGCAGGTGGATTGGGCTGGATGATCTTTCAAGGTCCCTTCCAATCCCTACCTAACGTTCTGTGATGCATTTTACCTACCCCATTTGGTCGTAAGTTTCTCTGTGAAACCCTCCTTGCTGCAAGATGAGAACCACTTTCAGGGTTTCCTCTGGCTCATTCTTCTAGAGGAGGGAGCAGGCTGTTCTGAGTGAGGAACTAAAATATTTAGCACCAAACCCAGATGGCTGAGGCAGACTGCAAGGTCTCAGCAAAAGGGTATAAAAGCCAGTGTGCTGCTTCATTCCCTTCGTTGTGCCTGGGCTCGGGCAATGTAAGCGCCTCAAAGCTGTCAGCCTGGCCAGGGCTTCACATGGGGAGAGTTTTCATGTAGAAAAAAATTGGGGAACTCAGTCCTGACCTTGGTCACCCTGACTTTACAGTGCAGATCCCAGCACACTCTAGAGATAATGTCTTCGTGGAGACACCACATCGGGACTGCTCTGATTCACTCCCCTCTTAGCTATGGCAGCAAATTTCTTGGGGACTGAGGCAAAAGCAGAAGAACAGAAGCTCCTCCAGTCCACAGCCTGTGCAGGGCCTGCCCCTGCTCTGATTGTCTTTCGTTTCCTCTCTGTGGTGCCATGAACAGCTCGGAGCAAGCAAGAAAGGGCCTTTCACTGATGTTTGCCTTATGAATCTCCTTCCATTAAGAAAAGCAAGCCCTCAGCATTTGTTCCTGTCCAAAAAAGATCAGAAGGGCACAGATGAAGCAGATGTGACACCCTGCCTCCATCACTTCCCAGGCGAGAGCAGGGATGCAGCTCCCGGAAGGTCTTGCAGAGAACCTGTGGCCCCTGAGGGTGACAACCCCTGTCTTCTGGATTCCAATAACAAAAACTCCACTTTTTAAAATCCAGCTTAGGGGAGGAATAAGTTTCATCTTTTTCATACATGAAACAGAAGCACTTGAAACGTGTTTTCTGTGAGAAGAATCTCGTTCAATGCCCTGGCTCTCTCAGATGTGGGGCAATTTCTCTGTCGATGCTCAGTCCCGCTGGTATAAACAGAAGCTGTTCTAAAACTCCACTAAATTACCTTGGAGACTGCCTGCCTTAAACTGAAAATCCAAAATCCAATAGAGGATACTACGAGGTGTGCTTTGGCACCCTAAACATGTTTCTGCGCTTCTCTGAATTAATGTCTTCAGTTCGGGTTTGGCTAACTTGAGGATGATCAGGAGGCTGGAACATCTCACCTGCAAGGACTGGCTGAGAGAGTTGAGGTTGTTCAGCATGGGCCTGAGAAAGCTCTAGGGAGACCTTATTGTCATCTTTCAGTATCTGAAGGGGGCCTATAAGAGGAGTGGGGTGTTTTTATGAGGGTTTATAGTGACAGGATGAGGCCCAATGGCTACAAGCTGAAAGAAGGAAGATTTAGACTAGCAATTAGGAAGAAGTTCCTCACCAGGAGGATGGTGCAACTCTGGAACAGGCTGCCTAGTGGATGCTCCATCACTGGATCTGTTTAGGATCAGATCGGATGGGGCTTTGAGAAACTTTGTCTGGTGAGAGGAGTCTCTGCCTGTGGCAAGGGTCTTGAAACTAGATGGTGTCTGAGGCCCCTTTCAACCTAAATGGTTCCATGATTGTAGAAGACTTCTTAGATCAGACGACTGACACTAATGGATGGGACAGAGGTAAAGCTGAGGCTGCAGTGGCTGTGGCACTAGGGTGGGCACCAAAGCTGTCACATAGCACAGCCCAGCTTGTTGTAGCTGCTCTGTGTGTGAGTGGGCAGCACACAAAGTCAGATGATGGGCTCCCTTCCTGACAAGTGAAAGTGATTTAACAATCCCTTTTTTTACACTTCACAAAAATCTTAATCACTTTAAGCTGATTTTTAAATGCCTTCTTAATTTGATTTTCTGGCTTCAACAGTGTCTAAACCAGGACAAACAGACTTTGGAATCGTTTTTCTACAAGAACATGGACATTGTCACAAGCTGAAGGGGATGTTTGTCACTGAGACGAGACCATGTCAGGACTTCTCGGCACGGGACTGTGTTCACTGCCATCGCTGCTGCATACTTGGCTTTAACATTTCTGTTTTAACTGGCTTCTGCCCTGGCTTCGGGTTATCTTTCGCTTCTTGTTTTGTTCTGAAACAGCTCTAACAGTCAGTTCCATAAACTTATTTTTTAAGCCTCTTAAAAGGCCAGTTACTCATACGGAGTGCCAGGGCTGGAGGCCGTGGCGGAGGGCGTGAGGATTATGCCGGCTGCTGAGCCTCATGGGGAAAATGGCAGTTTATTGATTGGAGGTGTAGAGGAACCTGGGAGGATCTGGTATGGAAACAGAGAGGGGTTCTTGTGTGCATGTGGCACAGCTTTTTATCTGCTGCAAAAAAATCGGGGCAGATGGGCGCAGAGAGATGCTCTGGGGGGAGGGATCAAAAAACACAGTGTTGAGCAACAGTTGCTTCTGAATCACAGTGATCAGCTGTAGCCAGTTTGAGGCAAACTGAGGCGAGGGAAGGAAAAGCAGTCTCTGGTTTAGGGAAGTGACTCACTATCTTTCTGTAAGGAGGGATCCCAGGCAGTGGGCTTAATGTTCAGTGCTATTGTGGGGCCAGAGGTCACCCCGGGCACGGTGCTGGGCTCACAAGTGGCTGCAGAGTCTGTTACCATGATGCCAACAAGCCTCATGAATTCATGTCTTGCTTTTTCCCTTGTGCTGAATCCTGGATCTGGCCAGAAACATCCCACTGCCAGGCAGCCTTAGCCCTGCCTGCCTCCCTCCACACCCAGCATCCTCCTCCTAGGCTGCTCCTGCTCCCCAAAGGCTCATTGCCCATTCCATGTGTCTGCCCGACAGGCACTGAGCGTTACCCACTGCATGTCCAGATGCACAGCCCTGTGTGATCTAGAGCTTGGGGTTCTTCCCCCCATGTACCCTGTGCCATCTTAAAACCTATGTTTTAAAAACCTTTTCTCTTGAGCTTCTTTTTCTGAAGGTTTATTATCTGAAAACTCACCCAATGGGAGGTTATTGCCCTGCAGGCTGGTTTCATTTCTATTAAAGTGTGATCCTCTTTCTTATCCAAGTTGCTTTCCCGTTCAGACCACCGAGGTACCACTGGACGGCATTTGTGCAAAGCCACCATTTGCATAATAATGTTCGAGTAGGTCATGATGACTAAGCAGTTTGATCTCTTCTGTTTGTGATCTTCTTCCCTAAACCTTTTTTGTGTCCTATGGATGTATTTCACTGTTCCACTGAGCACAGAGCTAATTGCGTCAGGGTTTGTTTTGCTCGGGCGGTGGGACTTTTAAAGTGCGAATTCCGTGACGAGACGGGGGTTGGTTGGAACCATTCGTGGTCAACTGTGTGATCTTTCTGCCACCTTGTGGAGAGCAATCACTAAACTGCTGAGATGAGACCGGGAAGAAGACGTGCTTATTAAAGTCCATACTTTTCATAAACAGGTCTAGAAATTGCTGTAGCAGAGCAAAAATCATTGGTTTCTCTCCAAGCGTTTTGCATTTATTTTAAAAAAGTGCTGAAATCACTTAAATCTAAACCACTTGCATCTGTACTGAGCTGTGACAACATGTGCTTCCTAAGTTTTGGGTTTTGCATGGCCTGTGCCTTCACAACTTTAGTCCTCCTGACCGCCCTGGCTCATCCATTTTGAACAGTGTAGGTTGATGTGACTGTCCTCACTTGGACCTGCAACTCCATGGCCCATTTTACAGGGGTTACGGTGCCTATTCTCTAGTTCAGCCATAGCTGGTGTAATTAGTCTGCGAGAAGCTCCAGCCTCAGTTCACTGGCCACAATGAGTGTTAGTGAGCAGCAGATGTTACTGATTTCTGTCTTCTAATTCCTGGCTGAGCCTCTCACACCCAGCCTGAATGTAGACACTGAAATCACGCTGCTGCTAAATGGGGACATTTCTGTCAAGGATAAGCTGGTTATTCAAAGCTGAAATTCATCTGGAAGTGTGATGTGCTCTGTGACTCCCGTGCAAACCCTTTCGGTTCTTTGCTCTACAGTGTGCATGGAAAGCTCAGGTTGTTGCATCTCTGTGCATTATGGATCTCCAGTGGACCAGGGGGTAAAATCTACTTGGCATTTGACAGTCAGTCAAGAAGTATCTGAGGAAGAGGATGCTAACAAGGAAACTTGATCACTTTTTACAGTTGACTGAAAAGACATCAAAGAGAGGTGAATGCTGGTCTCTTCTCACAGGTAATTAGTGAGAGAAGAAGAAGGAATGGCCTCAGGCTGCACCAGGGGAGGGTTAGGCTGGACATTAGGAAGAATTTTTCATTGAAAGAGTACTCAGGCCTTGGAAGAGGCTGCCCAAGGAGGTGCTTGAGTCACTATCTTAGGATGTGTTCACAGGCCATTTAGATGTGGTGCTTAGTGACATGGTCTAGGGGTGAACTTGCTAGAGTAGGGTTAATGGTTGGACTTGATGACCTCGAGAGTCATTTCCAATCTGAATAAGTATGATATTAAGCAACCTGTATTTTCCTTCTTCCCTTCCTTCTCTCTTGTGCAAATGACATAGATGACAGAGATTCCGCCTTCTCTTCTTCCACATGTGGGACTTCATGAAAATGTAGGAGATCTGGCTTGTTCACTCCCACATCCATGGGATCACTGATTATGCAAATGCGTTGAGAGCGACATGGGCAGGAATTTGATTTTAGAGTGTTTTGTGAAGAGGGATTATGTCTATAAATATTTGAGGGTTGGGTGACAGGAGGATGGAGCTGGGCTCTTCTTAGTGTCATCTAGAGACAGGATGAGGGGCAATGGTTATAAGCTGGAACACAGAAGGTTCCACATCAATATGAGAAGGAACTTCTTCACATTGAGGGTGATGGCGCACTGGAACAGGCTGCCCCAGGGAGATGTTTAAGACCCACCTGGATGTGTTCCTGTGTGACTTGGTCTAGGTGATCCTGCTGTGGCAGAGGGATTGGACTAGATGATCTGTTGAGGTCCCTTCCAAGCCCTAATGATTCTGTGAAACAGAAGGGCTTTTTCTGCCTACTTGTGTGACTCTTAGAATGACAGGCCAACCACATATGGGTTCCTTGTCTGCTAGGTACTCTACAGGTCCACACTAAGAGAGGTCATTCAGGGGTATTTGGATCTAATCAAGACAAAAGGTGGGGAAATAGAGATACTTAAGGAGAAAAGTGTCATTAGCTCATTTTATACTTATGAGTCTTATGGAATGACTGATTGATGCTGCAGATAGGTAGGTCTGGTTGAGCGTATGTGGAAAGAAGGGGCTGTCCACATGAGTGAGG
The DNA here is from genome assembly GCA_013400115.1 of Rhinopomastus cyanomelas. Lineage (NCBI taxonomy): Eukaryota > Metazoa > Chordata > Aves > Bucerotiformes > Rhinopomastidae > Rhinopomastus > Rhinopomastus cyanomelas. The sequence continues at coordinate 172,876 of VXBP01000325.1, read as the reverse complement.
TTCTTCATCTGCACAAGAATATATACATTTGCTTCTGAAGCATCCCAAAATCATGTAGATAGTGTGCATCAGACCCTCCAAATGAGCTCATATTTCTTTTACTCCAGTCAAGTTCTCCAAACATTTATACTCTTCAGTATGAGTTTTTCTGCAGATTAAAACACGTAACATATCTGTGTAATAGAAGTTATGTATTTTCATGTCTTTATACAGCTTTAATATATTATTATATAATAATATAAAATAATATAATAAAATTATATAATAATATAATAATAAAGCTTTATTAGAGCTTTATTACATTATTACAGCTTCTAAATAATGTCCATTTATATTTTTAAGTGATAGCAAGGTGCTTTTAGGAGATGCCAATAGAGGTGACTCTTCCCCAGGTTGGCTTTCTTTGCTCCTCCAACTCTTCCCCAGGTTGGCTTTCCTTGCTCCTCCAGCTCTGCAAAGGAGGAGCCCTTTCGTGCACCCACTTGTCTTTATTTGTCGCTCTTTTTTTTGCCTGGTAAGAGCAAACCAAAGAACATAGATGATGGTAGGAGTATCTGTGTCTTGGTTTTGATTAGCTGCATAATTCCAGTCCCTCTCAAGGTTTCTTCCCCAGTTGCACTGCGCCGATGCACTGCCTCCTCATTGCTCTGGGTGACAGAAATCTACTGGTATTTCCTGCAAGGTCTCTAGCAAGTGACCAGCATTTTCTGGAATGCTTTTAGGGAGCACATTTTGGCTTTGGCACTTGGCTTTCTGCTAGCATTTCACTGCCAGATGCAGCACAGAACACAGTCCCCAGCTTTTGCTTGTGCTTTAACGTGCAGTTAAACACAGGTTGTGAACACAAGGGTATCAGAGAACAGAATCAGGTTGGTTCCTGTGCTGCATCTTAGACTATTCTTGATCAGTGCAGACCCAAGCAGTACAGCAGAGGAGCACACAACGTAGACCCGAGTAAGAGCTCTGCACGTTGCCTCAATCTCCTTTTTACCGAAGAGAGGAGGCAGATTTTTCTGAGTTGCAGGTTGCTGTGTTAAATCTTTCAGCATCACGTTGGTGATCCTGGCACTTGGACAGGAGAAATCAAATAGATTTTCCTTTCTGCTGAGAAGCAATATTGCAACATGAAACTGCTTTAATTGCTGTGGCTGCTAATTATCATGCTTGCATATTCCACTGGGCTGTTGAGGTTTAATTCTGAGGTAAGTACCTGGATGCTGTTTCATTGTTAGCTGAGCCCCAGCAAGTTTAATTGCAGAGAGCTTTGGAGGGGGCTGTATGAGGGAAGCAGACACGAAAGCTGTAGGGGAAGGGAATTCCCACTCCCCCAGAGGGGTTGGCTTTATGTTACAGCTCTCAGCCTTCTAACAACTTTTATCGTCTCTGAAATCTGTCCTTCCCTTGAGGTATAAATATAACTGCTGAGGCTCGAGTTAGTTCTGTGCAGACAGTGATATTTGGGCAGATACCTGTGCTTGAGAAAGGAAAAAGAAATAAATCTCTTTGTCAGTCCTTGAAATTATATTAAAAATTCTGTGTAGTCCCTGCCCAGGTGCTTTGGGCAGAGGTAGTTTTGCAAAGAAGGAAGGCTGCCTCAGCAGAGGCTCCCGTGTCACCTCTCCTGTGTCACCGTGAGAGAAGCTCTGTCCTGTCGGTGTCTGTAAGCACAGAATCCCACTGAACTCAACAGTCTCTGGGCATCTTCTCCATCAACAAAACTGAGCCTCAGTCCAGTTCTGTGCAGAACTCACACTGGTACTTCAGAAATTCTTAGCAAATTCACAACAGCCAAGTTACTCCCTATTTTCCCTGCTTACTGCTGCTTCCTGTTGTGTCCTTACAAAGAAAAAGCGAGTTTACCCTGGAACGTGTCCAGATCCCTGAGAGAGCCAAGCTCATCTCAAACCCTGAGAAGAATGTGTTGATTGGAGAAGTGAAATTCGTGGAAAGTGCTGCAATGCGGTGCCGCGGAGGTTACGTTTCCTGGCGCTGCTTTGTGCTGCTGGAGGCAGCTAGGTGGGCTGCAGCCTGGGTTTTGTGTGCACTGAGAACACTTGCCTGTTGAATGAGCGTTTCGAGTGGCAGGGGAATGTTTCCTCCAGGTATTTTCACATACAGGATTTGAACTACTTGATGTGAGAACCCGCTGCACTATCCCTGCTCAGACTAGAGCTGCTGGGTGCTAAAAAGTTTTTCCATTGTTGTCTTTATATTTCAGGAATTTGCCTTAGAACACACATCCGTTCCGTGTGAAAAGTGAAAGTCTATTTTTACATTTAAACACCTACAAACCCCCCTCAAATAATTCCATTCATCCAAAATTCACACTTGAGCCAATTACAGTAATTTATGGCTCTCATGACATGCAATATGTAAACTCTGAGAATTTTAATACATACCACATGTAGAACAATCTAGGCGAGGTAGAAAAATGTTTTAGTTTCTTGTATCACCTTCATATTTTTTATTGCAAAGGGCTTGACATCCTTCCTTGAGGGAACATACTGGAGGTTTGAGGGTTTTTATTGTTTCCCTCGTATGAAGAGGTCAAATACCAGAGTGTGATTGGACCTGGAGGGCAGGGGCTGAACCAAATGAAGTAGTAGCTACTGCATAAAAACTTTTGCTAAGTGTGTGAGTGTAAAACCTGTTGCACACTACAAGTCAGAAGTGCTGTTTTGAAGAGCTAGACGAAGTGGCAGTTGAAGGTCTGTGTGAGAATTGTGGCAGAACCTCTGCTAGGTGCTAACTTCTGCTTTCCAAAATAAAAGATCAAGCGTCAAGAGTTTTCAGCAACATTTAGGACTCTAAATGTTCAAGTCAATCTGTAGTGTAGGACTTGGAAGCTAATGTTTTTGTTGCAGACCAGTTTCATCCTGTTGACTATCATGTTCCATTGCATAGTGGTACCATGTAGGTGAGTCATCATGGAATCACAGATGGTTGGAAGAGACCGTTGAGATCATTGAGTCCAACCACCAACCCAATGCCAGCGTGCCCATGAAACCATGTTTCCAAGTGCTGCCCTACCTGTGTAGGCTAAAATCTAGACTCATAGAAACATTCAGTTTGCCACTTGGAGGATAAGACAGTCTTTCAATTGAAGTGAGATGCTTTATTGCCACCATCTCAGTTTAGTGCCCTCAGTAAGCTCCAGCAAGCCTCACACCCTGAGGTGACTCTCTCTTTCAAGCTTCTGTGCAGAAGTTTAAAGCAGAGCAAAGCTGCCTTGAGCTGTGCAGTCTGTGGCTGACCAGTTCCAACTTGTCCACTGTTAGTAGCACCCAGCCTCTTGTAAATAAAGCTAAGAGAAGTTTCACAGACAACAAGATTTCTCCTAGATCTCCTGCAAAATCTGTGTAGAGGAGAATGGCCATATGTTTCCCTGTCTTTGAGCCAAGTGTTGTCATGAGGTGATGTTCATAGTCTCATTATCTCAGAGGTTCCGCATAACGTATGATTCATGAGATGATGGAATGTCCTTTGCAAGCTCTGGAAGCAGGCTGACACCTCCCATTGAAGCTGTCAGAATGTGGCTGCTCGCTCTCCTTGAACCAGGAAATGCTCTGAGGGCTGGAAGCAGCCTGATTCAAGCTGACGTGCCTGTGTCCTAGGCTCAGCAAGCAGCATCTGGGGAGACTTGGTTGTCAAACTCTTCAAACCTAGAAAAGAAAGGAGCAGTGAATAAATATTTGAAATAACAGCAGGTTTAGACACAAACGTTACCCCACCGCGTTCTAATTTGGACAAAGATTTAGGCTGCTGTTAAATTGTGCTTCCTCCCAAATCCTCAGTCTACGAAAACTAATTTCTTCTTAAAGCACCAACGTTCAACCACTGTAGCCTAAATCTCACTTTAGTTGCCTGAGGCATTTCAGACAAAGTGTAGTGCAGGGGGTCCTCCAGAGCCAGGATGTGTTCTACTCAACAAAGGGGAAAGTTCTGTTTTGTTCTCACAGAGACAGCTTTGCAAGGAGGGTAGAGGGGAATTTCACTCCTTCCTCCCTCTGTTAGCTACCACACTGCTTCTCACGGCTCCGGCATGGCACCGGTGCTTCATAGGCTCTTTACGGCAGGCAACTTCATCAGTTGCCACTGCTGTTTCTGGATTTGCGGAATATCTAGTAAGAGGGTTTTTATGGTGTCCTATTGTTTTCTGCTTTCCAGCCCCACACAGACCAAAAAAATCCAGCCCTAAAACAAACCAGCTTCTTCCCTAGGAAAGCAGAGTAACACCGGAGCAGGTTACGCAGAAAGGCTGTGGAAGTTCCATCCTTGGAGGTTTTCAAGACTTGGCGAGACAAAGCTGCGGTTGATCTGATTTGGCCTTGGCCATAGCCCAACATTATTCAAGCTGTGGGTTGGACCAACCACTTCCATTTCTTCCAACCAGCGTTTCCGTGATTCATCCTTCTGCAGCCATGAGCTATAAAACCTTGGAGAGGCATGACCCAGTCTAAGAGTTGGATTCAGTTCTCATCTTTCACAGCAGAGCCGTGTCTGCTGCTGGTCTAACATGCACGTCTGTTCTTGCCTTCCGTAAGATTACTCAGGCACATCTGCTTTTGCAGATATGTTTAATTTCTTGTACGTTTTGGTCATTTCATAGAAGAGGTCAAGGAGGGAAGAGAGAGACACAAATTAGTGTCACTGCTTAAGGAGGCTGGCATGGAAACCCACCTTCCATCAGACAGAACGTGTTGCAGGTTCAGAGCATCCATCCTCCTGTGGGTATCTGCCCGCAAATGTGGCTGGTGACTAAGTGGCCAAGCAGACTGCCAAGAAGAGATGAGGTACTGAAATAGGAAGGTATTTTCATTTTCCTGGCAAGACCTGGTTGAACCTACCATATCACTCATCCCACTGGGAGTGGGTATACGTCCTAATTAGCCTGGAAATGACATCAGTGACGTTCCCAAAGGCACTTCTGGGGTATCTCTCTCTCTCTCAACATTCTGCCATATAATTTCTGTCAAGATTCCTGGGATAATTCTCTCTTCCCTTTCAGTGTTTCCAGAATGCCCTCTGGATAATATTCTGTTATTTCTGTATCTTACAAAAATACTTCTGGAAAGCAATTCTGACAGGCAGAAAAAAAGCTGAATATTTTCACAAATTGCCTGGGCACTTTACAACAGTTTTACTCTCCTGCACTACACAATTAGTATATGACCTTCCATCTCTGTTCTAGATCAACTATTAAGTTTTTACAGGGAAGTCTAGTTTATTAGATGATTGCTCATTAAACTGTGCTGCTTTATTGACACTGAAGTTAGCTCTTTGCATTATTACCTGAACAGATGTGAAGCTTGCTGCACCAAACAAACAACTTGCTGCACCAAACAAACAACTATCACCTCCAGGTAGGGAAACACAATCTTTTGTTCCTTTTCCCAGGCTCTTCTCAGTGTTGTCTAATAATAGGACAAAGGGCAATGGGTGTGAGTTGGAACATAGGAGGTTCCACATCAATATCAGAAAGAACTTGTTCATGGTGAGCGTGACAGAGCGCTGGAAAGGGCTGCCCATGGGAGTTTGGAGCGTCCTTCTTTGGAGACTTTTAAAACCTGCCTGGATATGTTTCTGTGTGACTTGATCTAGGTGATCCTGCTGTGGCGGGGGGATTGGACTAGATGAGCATCTGTGGTCCCTTCCAATCCCTAATGTTCTGGGATTCTTCTCTGCAGTTGTATACATCTTCAGCATGCACAGCTTACAAGAGTTGAAGAGGCAAACATTTTGGAGGTTTTGTGTTTGCTACTGATTTTATTGAAAATTTTAAATAGTGGCTTGTAAAATACAGACTTTTGAACAAAACCACCACCAAATACCTGAGAAGTCAAATATTCTTACTGTCTTGCTAATACCAGTGAGCAATTAGTAATTAGGAAAGACATGTGACATCTATTTCAGCAAACTGTACTTTTATTCCCTGTTGCAATAATGTGATTGATAGATGTATTTAAATAAGCTGCCTAATAGGGAGAATTTCTAAGCAGCAGTTATAAAATATGCTGAAGGTTTATACCGAAGAACATGACAGGCCACTCATTTCAGGCTGCTGGGAGCCAGAATGAGAACTTCAGTGCACTGCTAAAAAAGTTATTGCTCGAGTAGGTTACAGACAGGATGGCTGGAAAGCATTTGATCACTTCCAGGGAGAACCACTGAAGAAGATTAGACCTCTATGAGGAAATTAGGAGTTGCATGGCTTGTGGAGCAAAGGAGAAAAGTGACCAGAATCCCTATGTCAAGGAGAGACAGATGGGCCATGGGCTTGTTTCCAGTAGGGAAGACACTGACATCAGCTTGTGCTGGTCTGTCAGGAAACAAGTGTTTGATTTGCCTCTTTTTTAAAGGAAGTGCTGAGCTCAGGTTTGCCTCCAATTATTTATGAAGCCCACAAGATCTCCTTCCTAACTCATAATGGACATCCAGGCATCTGCACCTGTATTGGCAGAATTAGGATTATTTTTCTTAGCTATATGAACTCAGCCTAACATCTGCTGAGTTTCATCTGCCACTGCAGTGCACAGCCAGCTACCCTTGTAAGCTCTGTCTGCACTTCTTCAGAGACAGCCCTCACCTTTACCAGGATGAGTAGCATGATTACCACCACGACACGTCACCTACTGGCAGAAATCTCCTGGTGATGTCTCTGCTGTGAAAGCTATTTTCTCCTGCTTTCTTTTTTCCAGTATTTCATTGGAGAACTCCTTTTTCTTTCAGGGTGCTCAATATCCTGAAGAGCTGATGGTGAAGAACTTTGCTGATGACTTCCCAGAAATCCACATGGGCAGTATCACCTGGACTTTCTCTGATCATACACTTGCTGACATCCTCAAAGGTCTCCACAGGTCTGTGAGAAGTGCATTACAATATGTGGTGTCTTGTCCTCTTGATAGTGTCTCACTAATTCTTTCTTATATTCTACTTATTCCTCAGTCTAGACACCAAATTGCCTTGCCATTGCCAAGATATTTCGTGAAATCCTTTTATCCTGGTTGAGTTGTCAAAGCAGTTTTAAAAAGAGAGGTAAATACCAGAGTTAGTAGCTTAGTTATTCTGTATTTGGGTTTCCTTTGTGTTCCTGATTGTCAGCTATGATTCTGTGAGCTTGTTTTGCCTATTGGTGATGTAACAGATTCTCAGGAGTTCAGTCTGAGATCCATCTGGCGACTCCCCTGCAAAGAGGTTTGGGGTATGAACTTTGCAAGTCTCTTTCCCAGTAACCATAGAAGTCAAAAACACATTTAGGTTGGGGGTTAATATAGTCCTATTAGTACCCCTTGCACATCCAGGTTATCTAGTAACTTGACAAACACTTGACAAGCTTTCTCCTCCTGCTGTGTTCAAAGAAGAGCCTGGTTTGTGTTTTTAAATTGTGCAAGCTTTTTCCTTCAAATGGGTTTTGGGTTTCTTGGTCCTCAATTGTTGTATTTTAAGTGCCATTGCCTACAGTTTTTTCTATGGTGTTCCTCATCTGGACATAGATTTTACTGTTTGAATGATGTTATCCTGCCACAACAGCCCTTGACTTATTTACTCTGCTGTTTAGTGGCTTGTCCATAGCTTTGAAATTTTTTTGTTTTATTTACAAAGAAGGAATTGTGTTTATTTTTTCATCTTTTGGGTTGCTCTAATGACAATCTGTTCTTTTCTAAGTTCTTTTTTAGTACTGAACTGTTGGATGGGCCACTGGTACCTTCTTGACCTGCACAATGCCTGGAATAAACAAGGTTGTTTTAAAAAGCTATTTCTTTGAAACTGAAAAGAAAGTACTTGAGATCTTATGAGGAGCCTTGCCAGATAATGAATGCTAGTAAGCAACCCACTCTTGAGGTTTTTTTAAGGATGATGAAGATTTGCACCTTAAACTGGTTTGGAGGTGGAAATGATAAGAGATTGGTGTCATGGAGACATGCCAGCAGAGGAACTGACTTGAAGTAAACAATTTACACTTGTGTGGAGGCAGAGGGATGCAAAGAGCAATACAGGCAATGTGGCAACAAAAAGATGGGTTTTGTTTCAGCCTAAACTAACAAGGTCAGATGCCAAAAGGTGGCAGTGACTGAGTAATGAAATGCCTGAGTGAATAAATCAGTAGCTGTCTATGGGCGGGCAGGAGGGGCTGAGTCTTAGAGTCATAAGGCAAAAAGACTCTGTCGGGTCTGTGATCATTTTGCTGACTGTCGAAGAGAGATACAGGTAGTTGTTTTCTGTGGTAAAAGTGAACTCTGGCCTTTGCAGGAATGAAGATGGTTTGCCTGTGCAATGGTTTGTAGCTGGACCACTGGGTCCCAGCATGCTGGGGAGTCAGTTGCTCTCTGCAGGTGCCTTCACCTCCTATGCAAAGGGACCACATTGCATTGCAGCCTTGTCTGCTTGTCTTGCTGTCAAAAAGGGACTCACCCACCCTTCACAATGGAGGGAGTTACTTAAAAATAAAATCAGAACATTTTGCACAGTTCACAAAAATAAAATCAGAACATTTTGCACAGTGCACAAATAACATGTATGTTTTTATTTTTGGATTATTAGTGTCACTTCTAGATTTCTGATCATTATGTAAAGATGAAGTGACCCCTCGTGTGTTCCTATATTGCAAACATCCAGATGTATCACTGCTTTATATTCTTTTGTATCTAGATATAATAAAGTATATATTCTTATTAACTAGAAGACTGATTTGCACAAAGAATATTAAGTAGCTGTTTATAATAAAGCAGTTTATTTGATGGAAATTTTCAAGAGGCATTTAAGATGCAGGTTCTGTTTATAAAAGCTGACAATGATCTTCATCATAGAAATGGACACTCAGAACAGAAAGCTTTAGGTGGAAGCACAAACTCTGTATAGCTTTATCATTTTCAGGGTACTGAGACAACCAGCTATGTATTAGCTAACCTCATGTCAGCAAAACTGTTCTCTGCTGGCAGCCACTAGTTCTGTACCTGGACCACCTAATATTCTTCATATGAAAATGTATTCTGATTTATTATGCATCAGTAGTCCAAAGATTACTGAAGAAAAGCCACTAGTACCACAAATCAGTCATCTGCCAATTTCACAGAATCACAGAACATTAGGGATTGGAAGGGACCTTGCAAGACCATCTAGTGCAATCCCTCCACCAGAGCAGAATCACCCAAACCAAGTCACACAGGAACATACCCAGGTGGGTCTTGGGATTTAGCTTTGCTTGATGGCCAGACAATATCTAGTTGCCTCTTTGGCCACAGCCTGTACCTCCTATGCACATACCTGCATTAAACTGATGTTTTGCTGCCTACATCACACAGCACATAAAGCTTTTATTTTAAGGTAAATGAGATAAATTATTCTACCCCATGCAGGATAAAACACAAAATTACCCATATTATCTGAAAAACATGTTCTGTGGGTCGCTGTCTGCTTGACTTGGCTGAGGAAGACAACACGAGAATTAACATTTAACTGCCTCTCTTGCGTCAGTGCTTTCTAATACGGTCTGTAATTATAAAGCTCGTCTATTATTTCCTCCCCCCAGAATGCCTGCCTGAGAAAGATCTGTGATAAATGAGTGACAGCAAATGAGCAGGAGAAGATTACTGCAGGATCTGTCCCTTCTCTGTAGCAGAAGGTGGAAGCACGCACGACAGTTTTTAAAAAAGCTCCTAATTCAGGCCGCTGAGTCCAGAGTGGTCTTTGCCTCCGAGTCTGCCTCTACTACAGAGCCTTTGTGTGATTGTGGCCAATTTATTTAAGCTAAACCTCTGTCACATTGAAGCTTATTTCCTTGTTTTCTTTGGTCCTGACGTGAAACCCTGGGAACCGGCTTGCTGAGTGCTCCCAGCTGCAGCCGAAGTCGAAACCAGCTGCGCTCTGACCACAAAACAGGCTGCAGGAAGCCACGTGCTCTCAGAAAGTCAGATCTTAGATCACAGGCACAAAACCAGTCACACTTTTAATCTTTGTGTGCCTTAAAGCAGGATTAAAGCCTCTCCCATTGTAGGGATTATGTAAGATGTAAGGGAGCTCTATTTTGTGAAGCTTGCAGGTGCTGCAGTGAGGAGAGAAACAGGGAGATGTGACCAGTTCTGCCTCTGGAAATCATACAGTGAATGTAGTCTGTGGCTGTCCACTGAATGACAGTGAAAGAGGATGAAGGAGCAGTACGCTAAATACAGTTCACCTACCTTATACAGGGAATGAAGAGGCATCCTCTGGATTACCAAAGCTGTGGCCTCTGTGGGGTGAAAAGGCAGATTTCTGTCATAGAATCATTGCGGATTGGAAGTGACCTCCAAAGATCATCCAGTCCAATCTGCCTGCAACAGCAGGATCACCCAGACCAAGTCACACAGGAACCTCTCCAGTCGGGCCTTGAATATCTCCAGTGAGGGAGATACACCATAGTGGAGGATGGACAAGTACTCCACAAACCCCACAAAGAAAGTAAACCTGTTTTGAGTATAAGCACAATATGAAAGAAGGACGTAGAAAGAGACATAGAAAGACATACACTGGTGATGCTTGGTCAGCTGGAGGTATGAGCAGCTCAGCAGATGGGGGAGAGTACGCTCAAAGGAGGACCAATGCATGCAGGAGTTATGTAACTGCACTGAAGTAAGTGTCTCGTTGTCTCCTGTCATCAGCAGTCATGACAGGCAGCATCAAGCGCTTTCTGAGGTATGAGCCCTTCCCCACCAAGCCCAGAAAAAAATATGTCACAGAAATATGCAGTTTGGAGAGAAACCATCTATCAGCTCTCTTCTGAAATGGGAGTGGCACGGACTCAGCTGTTTACCCTCAGTCAGTCTGTTTCTTTTACTAATTCAGCAGGAAATAAACCTAATGGAAATAGGATCATTTTCTGCTGAGCTGGTGAGTTAAATACTTGATGAAATTCTCTGACAGGTTTCATTAGTATGAGGGAAGGGGTGCAACAGCTCTGCTGAGAAGTTAAGAAGGGAGTAGGAAGGATTAAGATTCATTGTTTTGTGGAAAGAACTGGATCAGCTCAGCTGCATTTGATGGATTTTATATGGCAAATGGTGGAATCCAGTCTTGCAATAGTAAGATCCCTTTTCTATTTGCCATCTAAAACACAGATGCCTCTTCCTTCTCTGTGCCAGGCAAAAGCCAGGCCAGACACCTATGGGGTCTCTGAAGGCATAGGGCAGTGTCAGCTTTGCTATACAAGGACTGTGGAAGCTCGGCCACCCCAAGTCAGGCTTCAGTCTTGAGAGGCAGTGATTAATAACATCTGGAACTTTCTACCAACATGAGTGAGTGACAGTTTTGAAAGATTTCTAAGACAGAGCAGACAGAGTTTGAGTGATACAAGGGAGGAATTGAGAAAAGGAGAGGGCCAGTGAGATGGGATGTAACACAGGGAGACCCTGGAGGAGGAGGTGGTTTTGTTGCAAGACTAGGAGGGGAAGATGCAATGATGCAGATCCAGCTCGGGTCTACTAGGACTTAATTAGATCAGATGCTGGGCTGTGCGAATGCAGCTGCACCGTCTTCAGGGACAAACCAGGTTTTGAGGCTGTGCAGCCCCTCTAATGCAGCACAGAGTGAATAATGTTGGTTCAGCACCGGCAGTTCCTGGAGCTGTGGAGAGCCAAGGTGCATTGCAGGTTCCCCACAGGGTCAGACTGGTCTCATAGCCCTGCCACAGCGGCAGTGCCCACCGCTCGGTGGCTGAGGCCTGACGTAGGTTGTGATGCACCATCCTGTGAGCACCCCAGCGCTGAAACTCTTCAAAGAAGACATGCCTAAAAATCAGAGTGCTGATCACTCCCTGTGCCCTGGTGGCCCTGGGCTTCTCAAACTCCCAAGAACTTCACCACTTTAAAGGAAACTGTCAAAACACAGGTAAAACCCAGCCAGAGCCGTGCCTGGAGGTCACCCAACCCATCCTATGTAAGCAACTGGGGCTGCTCTTTAGCAGGAAATATCCTCAACCTGCACTCTAGGGTCAAACTTAACACTTTGGGGCCTTGACAGCACAGAAACCTTTTTGCCCCCAGTATTGTCTTGATGGCCAGCTGTAGCACAAGGGGCTGGAGCTGAGGGGAAGGAGGGGCAGGGGATCCCGCAGGTGGGATCAGTAGGCCCCACGGGTGGGATCAGTAGGCCCCACGGGTGGGATCAGTAGGCCCCGCGGGTGGGATCAGTAGGCCCCGCAGGTGGGATGAGTAGGCCCCGCAGGTGGGATGAGTAGGCCCCGACGAGCCCAGGAGTCGGCCATTTTAGTGCTTGGCAGGGGAGAGACGTGGTGCTTGTGGTTGCCGGTCAGTGAGGGATGTTGGTCTTTGCTGGGATGAAGGTAAGGGAGCAGTGAAGCCTGTGGATGATTTTCCTTTTTCTGCTGCTGGGCAAAACTCTTTCTGTCCTGTGTGATTGTTGTTATTTATTACAGGCGCTGAGTTCCTGTGGACAGGGGAAGGAGGGGCGGGTTTGGGCCTTAAACCCCTGTAGCCACCAAGAAAGGTAGTTTTCAGAGCAGTGCTGTCCACAGTCAGGTGGGATTTTGTGGAATGCTGAATCTACGTCGTGCTTCAGTCTGGGTGGGAATGTTCTACTTGCTCAACTCTTTTTATTATCTCTAAAACCAAAAGCATTTGTATAGCCTGTAACCATAGCTAGAGCCATGTCTTGGATGTGGAGAACAGAGAGAGGCAAATAGCACCTCAGCTCTGCTGGAGAGAGGAGACTTGTCTAAGCCTCAAAAGGTAGTTAAATCCCCTTCTGATGGGAGGATGTTTGTAATGTAAAATTTAATTTAAAATCTATAGAAATATTGAAGGGTGGCTGTATTTTTGATACATGAAGCAAAGCAGATGCACACAGCTCTTGTCCAGGTATAAGCATCTAGCTTGTGTCCTGTTTTCCTGTCAGCAAATCATGTTTGACGTTTGATATTAAGGTGAAAAAAATAAGCAACCACAACTCAAAAAACAGTTTTTTTTTTTTTTTTCCAATTGAATTATTTCTAAAAGTATTGTCTCAGTATAAAAAGAAACAGATCTACTGTCTCCCTGAATCTGGGTCATTGCAGCAAATGGGTCAATGGCTGGAATGTAAAATTCTTTATTCTGCTTGTAAAACAGTGCTGAGACACAAACTAGTTAATGTGAGGAGATGATCTGCCAAGTAGGGTTTTCAGTGTGCTAACGCACCCATTATCCATTTTATTTGCTGCAGTTATTCACAACTATCAAACTGGTATAGGACTTGTACAATAAAGTGAGTTGGTTTCTGCCAGTCCTAATTACTTCTGCTGTATAGTGGCTTTCACTATCTTGTGGCAATCTATGATCACCAGAAGCTGTCTGGTGTTTCTTGCTGTGTCCTCCCTGCTGTGTATTTTTTAACCATAGGTCTGTATTCTATTACACCTGTAGCCAGATCCTCTTTGCAGTCTTGCTAGCTTGGTTTTAAGAAGAGGTTATGAAATGTTAAATAACCTTGTAAGTAGATGTTCCTAAAATCCTTGGCCTTATTAAGATAAGAACAATATTTTTATTAGTATTTTTTAATTTAGTGACTGTTCCCTTCACATTCTATCAGCTATGTACTTTAACCAGTATGGGGAACTGCGCTGTATGCTAGCCTCTGTGGGTACGTGTACAGCAGGGGACTTACCTTTAAGCTTAACTGCAAGGTTAGCCTATTAGTGGAATGTCTGAATCACACAAAATCAAACAACATTAGGGTTTGAGTGAGACCTTGAAAGATCATCTACTCCAATCCCCCTGCCACAGCAGGATCACCTAGATCAAGTTGCACAGGAACACATCCAGGTGGGTTTTAAATGTCTCTGGAGAAGGATGCTCTACTGGACAGCATGTTCCAGTGCTCTGGTTTATCTATGAACTATCCAGTTTCAGAGTAAATTGCTGTAAATCCAGTAGCACAATGCCAAAATGCTAATTCAGCTTTTCCTATGAATTTCCCAGTCTTTTGTGTGAAATAGGTTTATGCTGTTAACTTGTTCCTAAAATGCAATGTGTGAAACAAGTAGGGAGGATCATCACAGGCTGACTGGAGGAAGGAAAATAAGATGATGTAGAACATGTTGGTCAGATATACATATTAGCATTTTCTTGAACTGAAAAGGGCAAAAGTCATCTTTGGTTGTTGAGGAGGAGCATTTTGTGGTTTTGAAGACATGGTGTGGACAGGCTGCAACCTTGAATCAGATCAGTAAAAGCAGAGAAGGAAGCACGAGAAATAAGTCCAGAAAATACAGAAGAGGGCACACGATGAGGAAATTCTGCCAACATATGGCTGCAACAGAGGCAAAATGAGGATTGTGACCTCTGCTTCTCTCTGTTACAGTGAATGATGGAGTAGGGAGAGAAGCTTGGAGGTGATTTACAACCTGCTTTGAGAAAGCTGAAGTTTCTTTTAACTTTTACTAGAGGGGACTAGTGTTCATATTGCAAATGCATTATATTTAATAGCATAAGGAGAAGAATCTCAAGCTAATTTAAATTTTGTTCCCCATGTCAATGTTTTAATAAGTTGAAGACCTTCTAGGCTTTTACCATAAAAAGTGTGAGACCAGAAGAAAATGAATACTAATATCACAATACTTCATGCCCTGGAGTGTGCTAACAATGCAGTGTTTGGTCCAGAGCTAGACCAAAACACCTGGAGTTTGTGTGTTTCTCTGTCTGAGGACTTCATCTCATTAGTGGCTGGCGGAAGTGTCCCATTAGTCACGTTCCTGCTGTAATCTTGCATTGTGTTGGGAATGTCTTGCTTTTTGACTGTTGAGTCATGGCTAAATAAGGCTTGTGTTGGAATGGAAAGAATTTGTTCTGCTATATGGGTATAGAAAAAGGGTGACTAAAATTTCTCCCATTGCAGAATTGCTGCTGCTTTTTAAATGATTAATTCTTGATTTTTTTTTTTCCATAATTTGTGAAGCTATTTCTGAATAGACCTGAGTACTGGATGTTTGCACTAGATGCACTCTTTACAAGTAAAGAAGAATCAAATGCACTGTCTGTTATGAACTCATTCATCTTCAAAGACATGAAACAAGGTGGTTCTACTTAGGGAAAGTCAGTTCAAGAACTCTGATTGGAATGACATAGAATTAATGTTAGAAAAGAGAAGGTGGCAAAAATGAAAACACACAATGTCAAGACAGTGCTAATTAGAACGACTGTGATGTTTCCTAGATTTATAGAGAGGCTTTGTATTTAGTCTATTAATCAGATGTTACAGATGTCACCTTTTCAAAGGCAGGTGAGAGTATAATTATTTCATGTGGCTGCATCTGAAATCAAAGACTTTTTTACTCAGGCTAAAGTTAATGGAATGAAGGGCTTCAGACAGTGACACAGAATCACAGAACATCAGGGACTGGAAGGGACCTTGAAAGATCATCTAGTCCAATTCCCCTACCAGAGGAGGATCACCTAGATCAAGTTGCACAGGAACATATCCAGGCAGGTTTTAAACCTCTCCCGTATTTATTGGGTGTCTTCAGAGCACTGGTTCAAGCCAGGCTTTTGTTATACTCTGTGCTTCAGTGTACCAAATATATAGGGTCCAGTCTTTTGTGTGCTTTGCCCCACCACGTAGAAAGGGATTTTCCTGGTTAGGAAAAGCAGTTTTTGCCAGAGACTTTTCTCATCCAAATAGAACTGGCAGGTGGCCAAAAATGTGCTGGTTCCTCTTTGGTTGTGAATTTTAATTTCCAGACAGGTCCTTCTAGTACTTGTTCACATAGCCTTTGCTTTCATCACCACTGTGAAAGTGCTGAGGTTACATCTGCAGACTCAGCTTCAAATCCCAGTCCTTCAGGCAGGTTACTGGGAGGGACTTTCCCTCCCCTTCTCTACTCGGGAGGTGGAGGCTAGCAGCAGCATGGCCCACCAGGCACACAGTTTGCCCACAGCTTTCAAAGTCCTCGTTTGTCTGCCTGCCTGCCTGATGGGCAGACGAAAGCTAGGCTGCTCAGTATGCAGATGGGAATGCAGGTTGCCCTACAGTTGAAAAATGATAAGGAGATTTTTACTTGGTTGGCTAGAAACTTCTTTACCCTTGTGTGAATACCCCTCCTCTTTTTTAAACTCATTGTCATTCATTCAACAGTGTGAAATCTGCTCATTTTGAAGTACCAAGTGTTTTTCCCTAGCAACAAGATTTTTCTTGTAAATGACAGATTGGATGTAGGAGCAGGGTGGGGCAGGGTGAAGAATGCATATTTCTTAAAATACTGTGCAATATCTATTGTCTTCACAGCCCTGGTGTGAAAAATCATTCTATTGGCAGTTTATTTTTAGCAGGGTTCCCTGACATGATAACCAAATGTGTTTTATAAAACCTGCTCTTAAATTGACACACACAATGCTAAGTTTTAAATATAAAAATCATTTATAGCTCCCGGAATCAAGATGCACATCACCAGGCAGGAGTAATTTGTCTAAAATGCTCCTTAATAAAAGGCATGTACCCAGAACACGGGTTCCCAAAGCTATGGCACAGCACTTTAAAGCCTGTTTGCATTTTGTCTGTTTCTTTAAAGGGCTTCCGTATTGTCTCGGGCTCCCCTGGAAATGCAGTAAGGATTCGCCTCACATCTCGGTTGCCACAGCAACAGCAGCCTTTCCCATAATGAGCTGCATCATCTGAACTGATGTCACAGCATCATGCAGCAGGTCACACAAGGCACCTCCTAGAATTGCATCTTACAGATGTGCTGTAAACATCAAAAGAGGATGATCTGAGCAGGACATGGTAAGTGCAAAACGCTGTGCCGTTCTTAATTGCACCATTATTTTTTTCCTGGTTTATGAGGCTTTCCTAATATAAGAGTGTGTGGGGTTTGCCTTTAGTCAGAATCATTCTGAGGGAAGATGCTGCATGCCTAAATATTATTTTTCAGGCAGACAGGCTAAGACAAAGGCCTACAGAAAACACGTTCGGTCTGAATGTTTAGGCTTTTCACTTGATAATACCCTGAAGATCGGAAGAGAATGTATTTAAGAGTCATGATCCAATTAAAGTTACCACAGTACGATTTGCTTAGATAGAAAGAACAGCTTTCAATTCTGATGCCTTAAATGTGGCTTGTTCCTTTCCCTGCCTCTTTATCTCAGCATTCCTGTTATGTGTATTTCCTTTAACCTATTTTATTTCAGTAGCATGTATATCCCCTATTTAAGTTCACTGGCCTTCCATAACATGATTGTACAAAAAATACCCTGCCAACTGGTGCTGAACAAGCAACTGGAACAGTATTGATTCTAAACAGGGTTCAGTTCTGTCCTATTTCTTTTTGGACTTCTTAAAAAAACAAAACATGGATCTAATTGTCCAACAATAACCAGTTTTTTTGACAGTACAGTAGCTGTAAGCTATAAATGTTGGACTTTCTTTAAATCTGTATTTTTTAATAGCAATATGAAATCAGAAAATTTTAGCTCTACATTTTACTGGAAGGAAAACAAGCTTTTTTTTCTTCTGCTGCAACTGCAGTAAAAGGTGTAACCGAAGATTCAGGCTTTCTGAGGGGCTTTGCTATGAATAAAATAATAATTATAAAGGCTTATCCTCTGGCATGGGAAGAAAATACAAATCTCTTGTATTTAGCAAGCCAGTTAAAATAGTGTCTGTAATATTTAGCAAATCTTTCTGATGTCCAGTATTTGTTTATTTTGTATTAAGATCTGTCTTCTGGAGGCCAGGCTAATTTTGCCTAACTTGAGCTTAATCTGGCTGGATGATATACAATAACAGTAATTGCTCGATTTTTCATGCTTAAAAGCTTCAGTCATTCAGCTGCTTGCTATTAGAGGGAAAGAAAAGACCAGACACATGTCATTTTAATTGATCAATATGTCCACTAGGAATTAGGGAGTGGTCTCTGGCTGTAGTCTCCCTGTGTACTTTATATTTCAAAAGTGCAGCAAGAAAAGCCAGCAACCTATAATCTTGAGGTGATGTGAATTTACTGTGGTTTTTAGTCTTATACTTGGTAAAGTAGAGAACAGTAACTGTAATGAGGTCTGAGTGATCTTCATAGGGATGGGTGTGATGGTCTTGTCTGGCACAAGCTGGAAAGGAGCTGCTGTATCTTAATTGGACAGTCTGTACTGCACCACAGATGCTTTTTTCAACATGGTCTGGGTATGTTTTCTGCTCTGGTGTAGTTTTCCTACCGCAAAACACAAAGCAGCTGACTGTAAATGAACGCTAGGATGCTGCTGCTTTATTTTGTGACGCATTTCACAGTATGAAAGTGGTTATCTCTGCGCCTGCTGTGCTCTCGTCGGGCAAACTTGGAAGGTATGAGTTCGCGAGAGGATGGGAGGGAGGATGGGATGGCTCGTGTCTGGCTGGTGTTGGAATCAGGGATGCAAGGAGCTGCTGAGCAATGCTCATCACTCGTAACTGTAAGGGACTGTCAACGAGCAGTTAGTAAGGGGATGTGAAACATGCTTGGTCGAAATACTGAGACTTTATTAATGTATTTTGTTACATTTTGCAAGTGGTCTGATTGTCACTAGAATTTCTGAGGCTAGTGTTAAAAGTGAGGGGAAACATAATGGGAGGAAAAAGAGAACCTTTGGACAGTTTTAATGAGATTTGACCTGCTATGAAGCTCCCAGTGCAGATTCAGGTGTTTTTTTTCTAATAAGGAGAATGCAAATCATGTCTCTTAAACATTATTTTCCTGTTACTCTCTATTCCTCAAACTTCTAACAGCAGTGCTTGCCCTGGGAAACACCCACTTACAGTGGAGCTGTGATGACACTACTTGTTTGTTGGTGAACACCTGGGCTCTTTCTGATTCGAGCTGAGCAACTTGATTGTAGAATAGCTCCTGTTCAATCTTGTGTGGGCCCAAGTGTTCCATTGAGGCATGTAGATGGAGATATGGAAGAGTATGGAGTGCCTTCTTCATGGTGAGGGTGATTGAGCACTGGAACAAGCTGCACAGGGGGATTGTCGAGTCCCCTTCTCTGGAGATGTTTAAAACCCAACTGGATGACCTGCTGAGGCAGGGCGATTGGACTGAATTATCTTTTGAGGTCCCTTCCAATCTTGAATTTTCTGTGATTTTTGTGAAGAGCATCTTGCCACGAAGAACAATCCTGATTACCTGAGTCAGGAGTTTACACAGTGACCAAGTGTATAAACACTACAGGTGTAAAATAATGCTGCCTGTTGTTGAAGCAGGTTCATGATTGGTACAGTTATGTGTGAGGCAGTATTCAACAGCAGGAAAACTGTGTTGTGGTGTTTTATTACACACCTGACTTTGCTCATCACTACTGAAGGCAATACATTTTGTAAATCCATGTATTCTTTCCCAAAGTGGCTGAATTTGGACGCTGAGTCTGGGGTCCTCTCGCATATGCAGTTTCACTCTGAGGTGTGATTGGAGGTGGGTATATGACAGTGACTTGAAAGGATGGTATGGTTTAGTCTTTACTTTGCTGTAAAGGATTTTATAGTAGTTTCTACATAGCTTGGAACTGAATGCAGAGAGAAATAGAAGCTTGGTTTCTCCCAAACCTGTTGTAGGAGTTGATGACAAAACCCAGCTCCAGCACTGGAGGTTGGTATGATTTTGATGGTGTGCAGGATTTGTTGTCAGCACATGACAATGCAAAACCTATTAATACGTATTGGAGCACATTCTCAATGTAAGGAAGTCCTCTATTGGTGGTGGGTTGGTCTGCTGTCCTTCTCATCCACCAGCATATTGTGAAAATGTTTGTCCATGAACTCAATGCCAGAAAGTCAAATTCTAGAATTAGTGGCTTTTCCAAAATGCTGGTGAAGTATTTCCTTAAAAACAACTGATGAGATAAAAATAAGAATTCCTGTGATATATCTTAATCTGCCTACACGACGTTGTGAAAATCATTGTGACATCATGGAATGGTTTGTGTTGGAAGGGATCCTAAAGATCAGCTTGTTTCAACCATCTTGTCATGATACACCTCCCTCTAGACCAAGTTGCTCAAAGCCCCATCCAACATTAAACACTTCTAAGGATGGAGCATCCACACCCTTCCTGGACCCCATCTGAGGAACGTCTTCCTGTTTCTAACCCAAATCTGCTGCCTTTCAATTTATAGGCATTGCCTCTTGTCCTATCGCTAAAAAGGGGGTGATATGTAAAAACTCCCTTTCCAGCCTTCTTGTAGGTGCTCTTCAGATACGTAAATGCTACAAGGTCTCATCGAAGCCTTTTCCTGTCCAGGCTGAATGCCCTCAACTTTCTCAGCCTGTCCTCGTAGCAAAGGTGTTCTGCACCTTTACCAAAAGGTTCGTGTCCTCTTCATACTGGGGGCTCCAGAACTGGAGCTCTGGGTAAGCTCTTGGGAGAGTGGAGTAGTGGGGGAAAAACACCTGCCTTTACCTGTTGGCCACATGTCTTTTGATGCAGCCCAGGATGTGGTTGGCCTTCTGAGCTGTGCTTGCATATCATTGACTCATGTTGAGCTTTTCATCAGCCAGCAACTTTCTCCACTTTCTCTTGAAAGAAATACTGACAACATTCTGGACTTGACTTTTCTTTCCCTCCCTTCTGGTCTCTCACTAGTTTCAGAGAGAGGTACGCTTGGTCAGAATGTCTGAAGTTTCAATGTTGTGTTTAAAGACAAGTACATTTTCTTTTGAAGCTCCCATCTTTGTTGAAAGAGTACGTTTATCCTTTGCGTTGTAAGGATGGCCTGTGTTACATAAGGAAGTGCCTGTACCTTCTGTACAGGCTGGTGTTGCTGGGGTAAAATTAGTGATTCATGAATGCAAAGATGATTTCAAGGAATCATCTTGAAACTAATTTATGTCTGAATACTAATCTTTCTGCGGACTGTAGGAGGAAAAGCTGCCTTTTGCTTTGCCCTCGTGATGAAAGCAGCCAACATTAAAGCAGATTCTGACTGCAGAAAGCAAGAGGAGTTGTATGTGTTACCCTTAGCACCAGTGACACAGGCTGGGCCAGGTTCTTCCTGTCACAGGAAAGGAAGGAGCAAACAGAGGAGCTGAGTGGGATGGAGAACCAGGAGGAGCCTAGATTACTGATCTAGGCAGCAGGATGTACAGTGGATAGAAGTGTCAAGAGGTGAGCAATCATACCTGATGTGACTGTTATCACCCACAACTCTCTTGAAAAGGCAGCTGCCACTCTGGGCTCCTCAGGCTTTGGAACAGGAAAAGGAAGACTTTGGCTACAACCCTAACAAGTTTGTGCTATTTTGTCTGTTCAGCTTAAAGTCTCCCTGTCCCTTGTTTGTGGAGTGGGTACATGTGCCGATTCATCAGTCCTTTTGTATAATGGCCCAAGGAGTATTTTATTTCTCGTGTTCAGTTTTGTATTTAGTATTTTCTGTTGGCTTAAAAATAAAAGCACCTAACTCCACGTGCACCAAATCAAACCTAAAAACACAATATAAATCCTTTAACCCAATTTGTGTGGTCATAGTAGTTTTAACTACTTGAGTAGTCACGTTGCCTGTGTATACATGTGTGCGTATGTGCTTGTGTATAGACACAATGTCAGGAGGGTCATAGCTCGTTTAAAGTATCAAAAAGTGCTTTCCTGAAGCAAAAGGTTTGTTATTTTTAAAATGCCTTCACAAGAGCTTTGCTTCATGAGCAAATGGGTTGGGGAATGAAGAAGAAAACCAGTCCAGATTGCTTTTCCCTTCCTGTTTTGTGGTTGAACTACAGGTTTTAAATATCTCCACTCTTGGGTACTTTCAATCCCAGCAAGGCTGACTGAGCTTTTCATCTCTCCAAGGTCAAAAACCTCTGCTCTATGCAGTTTACAGTGTCTGGCGCTTTCAGACAAGATGTTTAAAGCCAGGAAAGCTTTCTGCTCTGTGTGAGCTCTTGGTTCTCATAGCATGTCAGATACAGGCTTGTGCTGGCAGCTTTGGCCAAAATGCTGTCGCCTCCTGCTTCCTGTCCAGTACTCAGTCCTGCTGCCAGGCAAGGAGGGAATTTCTCTCAGTGATGGAATGAATGTCTTCTAAGGCACTTGGAAGTAGCTCGTTAGTGTAAGTCTCTCCAGCCTGTTTTGTCCTGAAGAGAATGCCAGTCTCAAAGTTGGGGTGGAGGCTGAGCACTCTGAATGGCAATTGTTTCTTTTCCAGCCAAGTGACTTCTGGAATGGATATGAACTCGACTGAGGAGCAGGTCTTTTGCAAGGGGAGGCAGTAATAAGGTGATATGCAAGGGGAAGCACAGGACACTCCTATGACTATTAGGCTTCTGTAGAACAAAATTCTGACCCCAGGACTGTCGGTGCACCGAGGCCAAGTCCTTCCTCACAGGCACCAAGTATTTGAAGCCTAGAGCCAAAATGTACTGAGAGATCTCTTTGCCAAGGAGAGAAGGTGATGCTAATTTCTGTGAAGGAGCAGCTCTGTGAAATAAATTCCCCATCTCCTATGGCTCAACATCCTGTGGGAGCTGACACGCTTCTCAAGGTGGCCTTTGTCAGCATTAGGCTGTACTAAAAGAAGTCTTGGGTGTTAAGGAAGCACCCAAGGTAATAATTAGTTGTTTTCAGTCTAACCCACACATCTATTGCTTTTGAAGGTGTTGTTTTTTTTCCTGTCAGGAGTTGCCATGTACCGATTGTCAGTGCTGCCATAGATTCAGCATGAAGTGTTTTCAGCATTGAGTTGTTTCATCAGTTGTCAAAGTATAGTGTTAATTTTCTACTGCCTTGATGTGTGGATGCAATAAACTAGGCATGGATCAGAAGAGAAAACTAGGATTTTCTTTTTTTTTTCCCATGGCATTTACACTCTGAACAAAAACCATGTAGCCAAGTGTATGTTTTTTGTCTTAAATTGCACCCTCCCTGACCTCTGCAATAGCTCCTTGCACGCTGTGCTGTACTTGCTGTTTTCAGTTCTGGCTCAGTTCTGTCACGTATTGACTTTCTCTAGTTCCTGCTTGTTCCTTCCAACTTTCTGTTCCCCAACGTTATGCCTATACCTGCTCTTCTCTAACACCTTGTCATTCTTTTCTCATCTGTTTTCTCTGAACAGTCTCTGAAAGGGGGTTTATGGAAAGCTCTGTACAGAAAAGCTGTGGGACTTCAAGTTGTGGTTATGTTTCAAAAGTAAAAACAGATCACATTTCTCTGCTGAAGTTTAAGTGGGACCCTTACAGTGCCAGGGGCTGTACCAACACCTGAGAAACAGTGAGGACTTTCTAATTTTCATTAATTTCCTGTGTAGATTGAAGTTGGAAATAGCTTCTTCTCTTTTCCTAAATATCCATCAAAGGAATAAGTGAAACGCCCATTTCTTGGGAGAACCTTTGAATAGGACAAGAGGCGATGGGTGTAAGCTGGAGCACAGGAGGTTCCACATCAATATAAGAAGGAACCTCTCCATGGTGAGGGTGACAGAGCACTGGAATGGACTGCCCAGGCAGGATTGTAGAGTCTCCTTCTTTGGAGATGTTTAAAACCCTCTTGGATATATTCCTGTGTGACTTGCTCTAGGTGATCCTGATGTGGTAGGGGGAAATTGGACTGGGTGATCTTTGAATGTCTGTTCCAATTCCTAAGGTTCAGTGCTTTAGACATGGAATAACAGCTGTATTTCTGGCTACTTATGTGGTTCTTCCAGAAGTACATAACCTTTTCTTTCTGTCTTTGTACTTCCCTGTTTGTGCTTCCGTGAGGTTTCTTTCTTTGGAGCTTGGTTGTGTTTTTTTATTTTTTTTTTGTTGGTTGTGTTGGATGAAGCTCTAAAGTGTCAAGGGATCAAAGGCAAAAAATATTGTTACCTCTCTAAATCAATCCACAGCATAACATGATGAGCTTGGGAATGTTCCAGTCTTTCAAAAGAGAAGGACCTGTTTGCCACCCTTCTAGATAAGCCTTGACTGTACTGTTTGGAATGAATGAAAAATTACAGTTCTCACCTTAATTGTGGTTAGCTGGACATGTTCATGCTTAGCTGGCAGCAGAAAAATACAGCGCGTTGGTCTTGCACGTTTTTAAACAGCTAGGTAAGTGCTGTCCTTTGACAGATTGCTGTCACAGAATATTCACTGCCAAAGGAGTAGATAGAAAAGAGATTTCTGCAAAACAGATAAAAAACATGAAGGCAGCAACATACCTTCCTACTGAAATATTAGGCTAGTAAAGTAGGAAATTGGAAAGTTAGGGTAAATGCCTGGTTTGCAGTACAAGGTACAAACTTAGATGCTTGTAACTGAGCCTACTGGGAAATAATATGCACGGGTGACTTTTATTGTCTCCACATGCACACAATTTCTGATGGGTATTTAATAGAGGCTTATTGAATTCATAGAGTGAACACAAACCAGAAAGAAAGGAGCTAGATGATGTCAAGTCTAAAGGCTGTGTAAGCTTGTTCTAAAGCTGATGTTGCAAGACAAGCCTTAAAGGAACTCAAACAAAACGCTGGTTAGCAATGACAAAACTAATGACAGACTTTTCTCAGTGCTTAGTTTTTGTCATGAAAACCTGCACTTCTGAGCTGAGTGTTATTGACAGACTAACCAGGGTCTATTTAGACTGTTTTTCAAATAAGGGCATTTTTCAAAGCTGTTGCATGTAGCTACTCCAGGCTGCTTAAGATCTTCAAGTGTGTTAGATCATGTTTAGAAGCAGTTTTTCCTGCTGAGAAGGCTAATTCCCTGGCCAATTCACTTCTGTACTAGCAAGTGCCTATCCTTCCTGTACTTCAAGCTGCACTGCTTCTCTCCTAAAACATACCACGTCTGGTTAGAATAATAGACCTGATTTTGATTGCCACAGAAAAAACCCCACCCAAACTCCATGGCTTCAGCTGGGAAAGGCTGCTCTCAGGTTTTGGCACATCTAGTTTGTGTTGCTAAGGCAGTGACACAGCAGATATGTGAGTTGCCATTTTAAGGGTGAGCTATTAAAACAGGCAGAATGTATTTTATAGATCCTTGAAGTGACATCTAATCTTGTTCGATCTCAGAACTTCATCCTAGTATTTTACTGAGTCATTAGCAGGAACAACCCTGTTTAGTAACTCATATAATTATGCACAGATATCCTGGAAAATCATGAGGAGAGTTTTGGTTTTCTTGTTTCTTGAGAAGGTGGAGCCCAGATATGCTCTGTGTGATGTAGGAACAGACAGTGTATCAGCAACAATGACAATTGCACCTTCAGAAGAAAACAATTTTAACCCTCCAGATGCTTGGTCCCTCTTTGCAGTGTGGTAGCTTTTTAAGGAAATAATTGCGTAGATGGAGAAATCTGATTTTTTTTTCTGTGCATTATGTGGAAAATGTCTTAACAAACCTGAATAAAAGGAATAATTATATAACCTTAAATGATAAGAATCTCTAATCTCTGTTTTCCCTTCTTCCTGTTGGGCAATGTGGACGAATGCTTGTCACCATGTCTAGAGCCTGAATAGTGAGTTACATAGGGTACTGGTACTAGATTAGTGTTTGTTTGAGATACAGATCTTGGGTGTTCTCCCTCCTGCGTGTGGTGCTTCTCACGAGGATGTACCAAAGCTAGTAGGAGGACTTCCTGGGTTTGAATTTAAATGTTAGTCAGAGAAGTGATAAGCTACAAGAAAGGTGATCTTGAGCAGTAGCCTGTGATACTTGAATCGAGGAGACCTGGAAACTGCTGCTGGTTCCTAAATGTGGCCCTTGCATGTGTTCTCTCAGCCTGTGCCACTAGTTCCTCACCTGTGGAATGGGCATAGTAAAACCCATCCCTTGTGAAGCCTCTCTATCTTCCAGTGACTCTACTGGCAATTTAACTTGACACACATGTACACAAGGATACACAGGTGAAAAAGCAGAAAATGCCAGAGTCATGCACAGGAACGTTATTGAATAAAAGACAGATATGGGTGCTGAAAACAAAACGTAAAAATCTAAAGGAAGAAATCAAGCATTTGGGGGCTTGTCCTGGGATAAAGGTTTGCACAGGACAAGACTTGCTAAATGTATGGAAAGTTTAGTGACACTTGCAACACAAGAATTCCCTTTAGAAGTCATGTGTGCCAAGCTCTTGAGCCTGCTTAGCTGCAAATAAAAGTTTAATTCCACAGTTAGGTTTGAAAAAGCGGGTCAGATGTCTCTACTGGCTAAATCAAATGGTTTCTATACATAGAGACAGGCAGCAACACCTGCTGTGTATAGCTTGAGGTAATATCTGTGGGCTATTTTGCTGTAAAAGGAGTTACTGTTTTTAAAGGACGACCCTCCATGTTTTTAAGTCCCCTTCAAGGGCTTCTTTCCACAGTTAGTTGGATAAGAATTATTGACTATGTATGTTTTCTCAGTCATTGCTGATTCATTAAAACACCTGCTGTTCATCTTCATGGAACATTTCTTGTCTAGGTTTTATTCAGAGAGAAAACAACCTGACTCAGCTAATGACTGATGGGCATGCCTCAAAATGAGATGTGAAATACGCAGGATTAACATCTGTTCTGAATTAGGCAGACCCCTGGGTTCTGGAGATGCCACTCTTTGCAGCCTGGAAAACACTATTTATTTATAGAAGCTGGAATAGCTGCGTCAAGCAAGCTAAGGATATGTATTTCCAATTCATGTGCCAGTCACTCAGGGAAGTGGAACATGGCAAGAAAGGCACCCTATGGATGATCAAAAGTGGCTCCCACAATTAACTTGTTTTATTTTTGGACTAAAGTGTAATTTAGAATACGCTTCTGTTTAGCCTTCCTTCAACCTGGTTTGCAGCTTTGATTCCCACAATCATACTTTGTTGTTAAAATACCTACAAAACCAGAAGGATGTCTATAACATCAAACAAAAAGAAGCTAGCATGCTGAACTCTGCACCTAAGCTTACTGCTAGACATATTTGAATTTATATTTTCATTAACTTTCCTTCATGGCTTATCAATTCAATTATATCTCCTGTGTTCTTACTGGGTGTTAATTGCTGGTGGAGCTTTTTGGGTTGTTCTTATAAATTGGCTTGAACTTTGTGGTCTTAATGAATCTTTAAGTTCAGACTCTGCACAGCAGTATGAAGATAAAGCAAGGTTCTAAGAAACAGCATTTGATTTGGTGCTTTTGCTAGTATGGGAGAACCACAGGGAAAGTAGAGGTCATAGAGAACCTCAAGAAACCTTCAGTTTGTGAAACAGCCTTTTCTCCTCTCTACATCCAACCTGACAATTAGACATTCTGAAAGTAAAATTCGATAGCTAGAAAAAACACCAGTTTGGCAGGGCTCAGATTTTTTTTTTCTATTTTTAGTAATATTTTCCTAGACAGGAGAAGGCCTGAGGGTTTATAATTAGCCTGGCTTGGGCTGATTAGTGTTGGGTACTTGTAAATCCTTGATCAGCAAAATAACAAACCCTGACAGCCTGGTGGAAAAAAGTCCAGGGTTTCACTTCTCTTGCAGAGAGCTAAGAAAATAATCATTTTGGTAGATTTAATCCTTTTAGAAGGAAGAAATGCTGGACACACTGATTATTTAGAGTTGGTTATCTCCTGGGCCAGGGCACACTTTGAGGAAAAATATGATCTGTGCTGATGGTTCATGAGTGATAGCTCTGCTGTAAGCAAGAGTTATCTTTGTTTTCTTAAAACCAGAAACAAACAACTTTACAACTTAAACGTCACAACACAATGTACTCATGATTACAAGGTCAAATAGATCTCTTCTGTTGATCTCTGTAGTTTTATAATATGACAAATTGTTGGACAAATTTCAATTTTAATTCAATATTTTTAATAACTAAATAAGTGAGCTTATATTATTTGCTAAAATGGAACTGCAATTGGTCAACAAAGACTAAAGAATGAATAATTACATGGAATGTAGATTATGTCCGTTGGAAATGGTTCAAGTGTCCTTCTGAAAATTGCTTCAAGTGATCCTGAATCATCTTCACACAGAGAACTACAATACTCGGGAAGATGCTGTTGCAATATTAGTTTTAGCAACTACTCAGAGGTTTATTTCTTGCATTGTTTGCAATAAAAATCCTCAGAGTTGGACATATTATCAGACATAATTTTCTGCAGTTTGTTTGCAGCATTTTAGCAGTCTTTTCCAATGCATCACAGAATCAAAGTGAAATTCAAATGGGGTGAAACAGGCGATACTTCAATAACAGAGCAAATTCTGTTCAGTGAGTGTTCAGAAGATAAGTGAAGATGTAGGTATAGGTTAGATCACCAGCTGTTTGAAGTAAAATTTATGAATTTAGTGGCAACTTTGTGGTACTGAGAGCAGAAGGAAGTCTGATACTGTTACCAACCATCCACCACTACAGTTTTGGGTGGTAGTGCAGTATAAACAGTGTCCTTTCTTTAAGGAGAGGAAAAAATTTGTCCTGCCCTTTAATCTTAGAAATTAGAGGAGTAGATGTTTGGGAGTGGGAATGGAGCACATCTTAGCATTCACTTGTCTAGCTCAAGTATGTGCACCAGGGACACTAACTTTGCCTCCAGGAAACAAATCTAGAACATATTGAAACACAGTAGGGAAAATTTGATTAAAAAAAAACCACACTAATAAAATGTGAGCTTCTGCAAGTGAGGGGATTTTTTCTTTTTGAATAAGAGTGATAGAGCTAGGAAAAATGCATAATGGTAGTTTAATGGCTCCCAGGCTTTGCAGTGAGAACTGCTGCAGTGGAATTAAAGAGTGTTTTCCCTTGGTAGCATTGCAAAGGCACTGGGAGATGTGCAACAGCACTGAGTGGGCTTTGGTCTGTTCCATACCTAGGGTGATATTGTATGCTTATCGATTATGTCTTGGAGCTGCTGCCCAGAAATGTTAGAACAAGGTTAGTTCCTGACGTTACCTTAGCATTAGTTTTTCCTTTCATGTCTGTCTGCACCTATCACACATGTGTCACTGAAACCTGTTTCAGGAGGTGTTCACCTCTTGGTGCAGGCCTATCTCTGCTCTTGTTGACTTCTGGTGTTTCACTTCCAATGGAAATAGAAATCTGTGGATCTTATTCAAACCTTACTACAGTCACTAATAACTTTCAGGCCCAGTATCTTCTCATGTTGTTTGGAATTTGTCTTATTTTGTTGTTTTTTCCTGGTTTTGTGTTTTTCCCTACGGAAAATGTCATGTGGTAGCTTGAATGAAGCCAAGCAAAACTCTTGAAAGCAGCAAAACTGTGTGAAATGTGTGTGCTTCGTTTGAAATTCAAAGGCTTGCTAAAGGGCCGTGTGACTGTAAAGATCTGGGAATAATCTTGCTCCTCTGTTTCCTGCCAAATAATAAACATATTATTGGCATTGTCTGAAGTTCAGGTTGCTGTCACAGTACTGGAGTGCTAAAGTGGTTTCTGTGCGCTGGAAAGCTGTTTAAGATCTGAGCACCAGTGAGTGTGTTTTAAATTAATTTTTCAAAGACCCAAGGTGAATATTGCATCTGAATACAGAAAGCCTCACCAAATTGAAAGAGTTTTATCCAATTTTTGAAACACAGGTTTAAAAGGGTAAAGAAGCCAAAGGCTTCAGGAACACATCCAAAGCTTTAAAGAAGTGTGGCTTTGTTTCCTAAAAGGCCAAGTGAGATATCCATGGCCTGAAAGCAAGATTAAAAAATTCATTTATTTTTAAGTGAGAGGGGTTAGACTGCTTGGTATTGTCTTTAGAATTTTATTGGGTTTGTTTGGCTTGTACAGGAAAGAAGAAAAATTCCCAATACTGAGTCTGAAGAGACAAGGTTTCCCAATACTGAATCTGAAAAGAAAAGTTTCTTCTTGTGTAGGGGATAAAAATTTCACACAATCGTGTCTGTGAACAAAAGCACGATGGCCAACCTAAAACATGAATTTACAGGAATTATTTATGATAGCCCCAGGGAATGAAGTCATATTTGAATGACAGAGCAGGGATAACACTGACAAAGTAGATGGGTAGTAATAACATTAAGGTCAAGATCCACATCTCCATCTGCTGATGTAATTCAACCCAATAATGGAGAAACCAACACTAGATACTGGGTTGTCGGGTTTTTTTTTTGTAGATCCTAAGAAAAACATGAGCTGCAGTGTTGTGATCTGTTTTGGTATTAGTGTTATATCCTTGTGTTTATTGTTGTTGTTAACGTCGTCAGAGAGACTTAGCATGTGAAGTCATGCACAGATGTGCAGGCAGGTCCTGCGGTTCAACTCCCCACCTCAAAACACATGCCCTCACCCCTAAACAGTTTGTTACTGGGGGAGTCTGAGAGCAGGCCTGCAGAGGAGTGTTCCAGGAACGTGGCAGCCATGTGAGAGAATATTAAAGATTTGTGATGTGACCTATAACAGCCCTCTGTCACTTATTGACAAGTCAGATAATTGTTTACTGTTTAAGAAGCGGCTTTTGCTGCTAGAAGCATGTAGGAGTGTAGGCAAGAGAGTCAAATACATCCTTTGTGGGTGCTTGGGCAGATGCTGAGGACACCTTGCTGCTCAAGGAGATACTGGAAAGCAGCCAAGAACAACTCAGCTAGTGAGAGCTAGTTTGAAAAAAAGTGTTGGAGAAGCAGCACAGAGCAGGAAGAGTTTGGTAAGAGGTACCTCAAGTGAAAGAGAAGAGAAATTGGGCTGCTGCAGGCTGAACGGGTTTGCTGTGGGCAGTAATGAGCAGAGGGAGAATGAGGTATCGGCTGACACAAACAGGCTGTAAGTTAACTGCTACTTAAAGGCTCCACAGGCCCCTGCTCTGTTCAGCTTCTGTCAAAATACCATGAACACTGCCAGCTCCTCTGTGACCACCTAATGGGAATGATGCACTATTTGTAGTTGTATTGGGAATAAGTCAAAGAAGCTTAAAGTGCAGTGTGCAACAAAATATATCTAATGGCATTATCCAGCATGGTTAGAGCACGCAGCAATTTGAGAACATAATAATAAATTTAACTTCGGCTAGGCGAGCTCTTTTTTCTAAACCCTCAGAGACTCTGCAGGATGTTTTAATGGGTCTTTTGTGATGTGGATATTTCCTCAGTTTAAAAATGGGACTAAATAGGTTCATTTTGCATAACTTAGGAAAGAGCCTTCATACGGTAATGATTTTAGGTCACTGCTAAGCTAGACCAGATGTGGATGAATGGCTTAACGGTGAAACGCTGCATATCCCATTACAAAGCTTTTTAGTCTATACACTTACCCTCTTGGCAATGAGCTTGCAATTAATAAGTCCTTAATACATAGCTCTATGTCAAAAAAGGCAATAATAGTTCTACCACCATTCCAGTTCCCAATGATTTTGGGGAACCATTTGAAAGCTGTCATTGACAAAATAAACTGGTGGAGCCCTCTACTTAAGAAGAGCTGAATTTGTGTATCATTGCCACCCAGAAAGGTTTTGTCTCAGCCTGTGTTTATAGAGGTTAGCAGAGAACCATACTAGAATCATAAACTGAGCCTATTTTCTGGGTGAAAAGAAGGAAATGGTGTGATGGAGAGGGCTGCTGAATGAGGAATGAACGTATGAAATAACAGCTGTAGTCTTCAAGATGTGAACGGTTCTCAACTAAGAAACTTACTGACTTGCAGAGTCACATGAAATTTTTGTTCTCTGAAATATTAAAAACAAGATAACTTATCTAGTGGTGTTCTTGTTGATATTAGAGAATAGAATAATTCAGTTGTACAGCCCTGCTATATATGTTCAGTCTAATTGCTTGTCTACTTCAGAGCTGACGCAAAGTTTACAGCATCTTTTTAAGGAAATTGCCCAAATGCCTCAAACTCTGACAGATTTAGGAGAATTAACACCCTCCCCACCTCTAGGAAACTTCTTCTAATGTTTGACCACCCTCACAGTAACGAACTGCTTCCTAATGTCTAGTCTGAACCTCCCGCAGCACAGTTTTCAACTATGTCTGTGTGTCCTGTGACTGGATCCTGGGGATAATAGAAACATCTCCCTCCACTTCCCCTTCTCAGGAAGCCTAGAGAGCAAGGAGATTGCCCCTCAGTCCTCTTTTCTCCAGATCAGAGAGAAT
Organism: Rhinopomastus cyanomelas; assembly: GCA_013400115.1. Lineage (NCBI taxonomy): Eukaryota > Metazoa > Chordata > Aves > Bucerotiformes > Rhinopomastidae > Rhinopomastus > Rhinopomastus cyanomelas. The sequence goes on along the minus strand of VXBP01000325.1, from coordinate 140,917 downwards.
CAGTCCTCAGAACTCCTCAAAGGACATGCCTTCCAGCCCTTCTATTTTCTGGATGCATTCCAGTACCTCAACAGCCTTTTAAAACTGTGGGGCCCAGAACTGCACCCAGTGCTAAAGGTGTAGCTGCAGCATCAGTTAAATATGGTAGGACATCCACCTCTTGACTGGCTGGTTCTGCTGGTCTTAGTGCACTCCAGGATGTGGTTTGTCCTCCTGGTTGCCACGGCACACTACTGATTTCAGCTGAGCTGCTGCCAGCCAGCACCTTCAGATCCCTTTCTGCAGGGCTGCTCTCCAGCCACTTATCTCCCAGTTCATACTGGTTTTCAGTGTTGCCCAGCTTTATATTATATTTAAATAGAACATTCAGATAGATGTGAAATGGTGAAAATGATTGTGATTGGGCTCAAATAGTGCTGAAAGCCTGGTTGCTTTTGGTGTCTAGACCTCTATGTTTAATTCCCTTGTAGATGTCCTTTTTTGTTTAGACAGGTGTTTTGCAGTCAGAAACATTATGTGAAACATTTGGTAATGATGGATCTTCCACTAAATACTATGGAGGTCCTCAGTCAATTAACTAATGAAGTCTTTATTGCACCTGTTTCCTCCACCACTAATTTTCAGTGTATGTGAATGCTTTGTCATAAATGAATTCAACAAAATGTGAGTAATCAGATATGATCCTTAAGAAAATTTATATAGAGCAGTTATATCTTTACTTAGACATATACACTCATAATTAATTTTATTGTCAAATAGTAGATCTATTGTGTATTTACTTCTGCTCCAGTCCACAAAGGAAAATCTTTTTAAGAGACGTGCTGTGATTTTTTTAAAACAGAGAATGGGGAGCAAATATTTTTACTGACTTTACAATATCTGACACATTAAACATAAAAAATAGACTAACTTCCTGTGCAATATAATACATTATAAATGCAAATAGCTCTGTTAGTTTCTGAAAATAATAGCTACATTCTTCTGGCATGGAGCTCAATTTAATTAATGCTGACTTTGCATCCATTATTGCAGATTTGTTTCCCTGGACTATTAGATCACAGTACTGGATTATGGTCTGCTTAATGGATCCAAGCACAAGTAAAACTACATCCTTAAAGCAGGCATTGAGAACTCAAACTTTAGGCACAAATGACATTTTTGTCTGTGTGAAACTAAACGAGAGCCTTGATTTTTGTGGGTGTTTTTTTTTATGAATTAGGTAGAATATTTTCAGTGAGTTTTGTAGGCTATCGTAATAGATTAAGGATTCTCTTTTCTCTGAGAAATTACGCATTTTCTTCAGCAGTTTGAAGACTGCTCATGATTTTAAAAGTATTTAAGAGGACATGCACTGACCTGGTACCACGGGTCACTTAGTAGAGCTATACAAGACTAGAGTAAGACCCAGGAAACACTTTTCCAACACACTCAAATTCTGTTCTTATGCCAACAATGGTAATAAGAAATGCTTGAAACAAGACTGAAAAAGCCAGGTGGTTTCCCAATATATGATTTTTGGGGGGGTTGAGATCATTGCAATTCAATCATTAGGAGAAATTTATCTTAACTACATTATCTTGGAGCCTTGTACAGGATTTCAGTTGTTCCTTTTGGAAGCAGGAGATAGAAGTGAGTCACGATTCTGTTTCCCATGAAATTAGTGGAAACTGATATTTCCTGACCTGAGGAGATTTTATTCTTAAGATTTTTTTGAAAGTATTTACTTTTGTAGTGATTTTTGTTTTTGTATATATATGCAGATTGCATTGTAAAGCACCCTAAACACTTTTGATCAAAGTAATAGATGGGCATAAATTCAGAACTTTCTGTGGTTTTGGGAGCTCAAATTTTCAGATATGAAATGTTGAATAACAAAAATAAAGATACTATTACAGCTGTCACCCATTCCAGTCTCTCTTGACTGACAGTTTCCTGAAGAAAAACGCATGGAAAGTAATAACAGAATTAAAAGCTGAATGAGAAATTGAAATGCAGATTAAAAAAGAAAGCTTTGAAGTCTGCAGCTTTAATGAACAGTGAAAGATATTGCCCTTTCTAAGCTATTTGGTCTTCTCAAGCTATTTAGTCTTAAAAGGGAGAAGCATTCCTGTGGCTAGTATGTGGATTAGCCTAAATGCTTGTTTGGGCCCCAAAACTATTTGTGAATTTTTGTGAGGTTTTGTCCTACTTTGCTCTGCTTACTTCTCTATGTATTTGAAAATTCCCAAGTACTATGGGAAGACAGTCTTGTTGCATTTCTGACCGACCCACATGAAAAATCCAATACTTGCTTTCAATATTTAGAACTGGATGGATGCGCTTGGTTTAATTCCGTGAAGTAGGAAGCGATGGGTGCTGCTCAGTGAATGAAATAAGACTGGGACAAAAGAAACTACAGTCTGGAAAGAAAACCTTTGCTAGTTTTGCTAGCAGCCTCAATCAGTAAGTCATCTATCACCTGATAACTTTCATTGCTGTCACTGCTGCAAGTTTAGGTGCATGGCTTTTATGGGGTTTTTATAAAGGGCAAATTCCTTTACAAAAGTTGGAGAACTAGATCAGCAGGAAAAGTTGTGTTTTTTTTTTTTAAGAGTTTGTTCCCAAATTTTACAAATGATTCCTGCAGAACTGACATGCTGACAGCTCTGAGCAGGCTTTTGGATGGTTAGATCTTGAAATCTCTATGTTGGACTAAAAATATGCCTTGTGTGTTAGCACATTTTTGAAAGGAGCACGTCAGTGACTATCAGGGTATGGACAACAAAAGGTGCAATAATGCCCTCGAGTTCCTAGAAACTGGAATGTGTATATTAAATCCTTTCGTAAGAATCTCAGGACAAGTCTGGAGCTGGCAATCCTGTAATGAAACACACTATATAAATAATGAGGTAACAGTAAATGAAGCTGGCGCTGTTGCAGCGTGATAGACACAAAAGGCCACATTAGTGGAGCATTCTACCTAGAGTAATACATTTGTCTGGCAGCTGGACCCACCACTAATGGAAGATGGCTACTTCTGAAGTAATCAAATTCACAATATTGAGAATCCCCTTAATGCATCCTGTGGTAGGGCTGGCAGCAGTGTCCACCTCACTTGGTGTCTGCAAGAACTAAAGTAATGAGGGAAGGCAGCCTTGAAATCTGACTAATAAAATCACTTCAGAAGAATATTCATTCTGGAAGAATTTGCATTATTGCAACGACTGCTAGAAGAAGAAACCTCAATGCACGCATAGACACATACATATGTATCCACATACGCCTTAGAGAATGAGTTCTGATAAACTGAAAAGCTTTCTTTTATTTAAAAATCTTTGCTTGATGACTCAGTTAATCCTAATTTTGGGAGGTGTCTTTCCATCTTGCATGGAAGGGTGACAGTGCTTCACTTTTCCACCTCCAGTTTGGTCACTGGCAGATGGGAAATGGGTCAAACCCTCTCAGAAGCCATATGCTTGCTCCCACTGGGGAGCTGAAGGAAGAAAGGATAGATTTAATCCTTATTACTGCAAGAGCAACCACGTGGAAGTTAGATTTCTCTAAGGACCTTAAAATTAGTTCTAATTAAGGCAGAAAGTGAATTTAAAGTGCAGTGCAATAGAATAACTCTGTGCATGCATTTCTATTTCATCCCAATGGATACTTTCTGCTGCTGCCTGTTTGCTGTCAAGCAGCTGCTTCAGCATTTCTGTGGCTGTTCCGTGGTTCCCTCAGCTGTTAGCTGCACTGCCTGTCCCCGTTCCCCTACTCTCACTGAGATAATGGACAATGGACTTTGTCGTAACCTCCTACAGCGCTTGCTCAGCTGCAGAGCAGCCTTCGCTGTCGTGCTGCTCTAAAAGCTGGTTTGACTTGTTGGCAGTTCTCTTTGTAGCTCCTGGAGCAACTTGCCTCCAGTAATTTCTCTTCTCTTGAAGGTTTCTTGTTCCTTCTGCTGACACACGCACACTCGCTCCTGGGGATGCATCTTGTTTGGGCTGGAGCAGAGTGCAAAGCACTGTAATGGCACTTTGTTATTCTGTCTGGAGGTGAAGAATGGTTTCCTCTCCAAGTTACTGAGTCCCAGCAAAGAGGAAATGCTGGCAACTTATTTACTTGAAGGTGTAGGCTTAGATTCTTTGCTCAGAAACTGCTGTAACCAGTTTGACCACAGACTAGGATAAGAAAAGATGAACAGAAATTAGGGGCCACTAACCTGGGAGCAGGACCGGGACCTTATGGTAGTTATAAATTATCTCCACAGTAATTGAGGCATCACTTGGACTAGAATGTGACCAAAACACCATGTTTGGCAAGGTCCAGACTGGAAGACGAAAGAGGCTTTTTGGGCTTTTCAAGTGTTCTATATTTTCTAATGACTTGGAGAGGTTGAACTCCAAGTTTCAGTAACAAAAGCATAAGAGAACCACAGAGGAATCATTCTGCCATGTCTTGTCAACATTTGCTAGATTCTCAGACCTGCATTACTGAGAAGATTTGCAAAATTCCTGATCTGAATAGTAATCTAGTGATAGGACAAGGGGCAATGGGTGAAAGCTTGAATATCGGAGGTTCTGCATAAATATGAGAAGGAACTTCTTCACAGTGAGGGTGACAGAGCACTGGAACGGGCTGCCCAGGAGGTTTGTGGAGTCTCCTTCTCTGGAGACATTTAAAAACCCATCTGGATATGTTCCTGTGCAATTTGATTTAAGGGATCCTGCTGTGGCAGGGAGTTTAAACTAGATGATCTTTCGAGGTCACTTCCAATCCATGATGTGCTGTGATTCTGTGATGTAGATGATAGCAACCTTGATGCATTGGTTTCACCTTAACCTTCCTCTGTGCTGGTGTGGATGTATGTAAACGTGTGTGCCTGCACTAGTGCCTTCTGCTCTGCTTGCACTAGTTGCCCATGCTGCTGCCAGACACAATGGTCCATTCCCATGTGAACCTTTTCTCTCAGCTTCACTTCTCTCTTGTATTTCAGGGAGGCAAGAATGGAAAACCATAATAATTCTTCAGGCTTAAATTTAAACACCAAAAAGAGACTATAACAAGAGCTGGACTGGCTTTATGTTATAATTTAACTCCTAATGCACCTATCTGTTCTTTCCCTTGCTGCAGTAATTACTGCTGTCTGATTTCTCTCCCTGTCATTGTATTCCTCAAAAATTCTCAGTCATGATTCTGCCAGTAGATTGGGCGTAGGCATCAGCCCCTCATCTTAGTTTTCATCTGTTCTTGGCCCTGCTTTTTCTTCACTTTCTCCTTTCTTATCTACATGTAACCAGGGAGAGAGGGAAAGGGTTAAACTCATTTTAGTAAATCCATCATTGTATTCCTCTGAATTTATGAGCAGTTTTCATGTGTGCTCTCAAAAACTTGGCTCAAAGGACCATCCTCTGATCACTATCTGCTGGTGCTTAAAATTTTTGTGGTGGAAATGCTGCATTCTGATGCCTCTTCAAAGTCAGGAATCCTACTTGTATTTTACCAGAATCTCTACAATCTTCATGTACTTTTTTTTTCCCCCCATACGATTTTTATTTTGGCTAGTGAGCAGCATGTCAGAAAAAGGACTTATTAGGTCAAGCTTTTCTGTTGAAATGTGGCTGAAGAGTCCAGGATATAAAAATCAAGGCTGTATAAGTTGTTTCTAACAAAGAAGGGCAGAAAGAGGAAGCATGAGGATGCAGGTCACACAGAGGCAAGCCTCAGTGAATGCACTGAAAAAGCTGACAGCTCCTACACTTAGAGCTGAATCACTAAACTAAACTATTTCTCTCAGATTTACCTGTTGGTTGAAGTTGCCTAGGTTTTGGATCGGAGAGATTTTGTTGGTTGAGAAGGTAGAGTGAAAACTTGTAAAAACCATAAGTAATTCACAGTGAAAATTTACTTTAGGGCTTACTAGAAGTGTGTTTATTCTAAGCTTGATTTATTTAACTCGCCACGTGCTAATGCAGCTCTTTTCATAATATTATTTGCAGGAACATTGGTGTAGAGCAGCCACTGGCACTTAAATCATCTATGTGCAACCTGTACTAGTGTAGGAACAAAAGTGGTGCAAATGCTGACAGCATACTAAATTCTATCCTGCTTGAGAGCTACATGTGCCATGAGGGCCATCATGGGATGCCTTTCCCATGCTCAAAATGTGCTCTCCTTCTCCAAGTTCAGAGTGCGCAGGCTGCAGTAATTCCACCAGCACTCATCTGTGTCTCACCAGAAGAACCAAGTGCTGAGAGCTACTGCAGCTGAGGTGTGTACAGGCTTGGATTTGCAGCTAGAGCTGTGAGATGGAATTGAGAGGAAAATAATTATTGATATTGTGGTAGAGGACAAAAGCCAGCTGACAGTATGATGAAGAAATGAGTTGAGAGTAATCCTGCACTGTGCAAGGAGAAGTATCCAGAAACATCCTACTGAAGGGAGGGCAATGCATGTTCTTCACTAATGTATTTAATTAGGAATGAGATACCATTGGAACAAGGCTCAGTGTGCTACTCTTAAATCTTTGAACAGACTTGAACCAGTTCTGCAAGTGGAGCAGATCACTGTAACTCTATTAACCTAATTGGGTCTCAGGATCACCCTCAAGGGGCTTCCTCTGTTTGTGTTGAGATTATTCCTTTTCTCCTGGTCCTGAGGCTTTCGCCACCCCCACACCCCCCTGCTATGTTTAGCTTGTAGGTTTGCAAATTTGATGCACAGACCATCTAACTTTCCTTCACCCAGCAGCTACTTTGTGATGGTGAAGAGTAAGCAGGAGGCAGCAAAACACTTGGGATGCAGAAGGTATTGCAGTTATGTAAATTGTGCCCATTCAAGGGAAACACCATCTATCTACCAGACGAGTTCAGATACTGTCCTATTACTTGAGTCTGCCTGGCTCCATAAAGATATAAATGTCTTTATATGCAGGCAAATTTCTTTCAGATATCTGTGTAAAGTGATGTGTAAGACCTTGATGTATGTTTATCATTTGACATGAAGTTTTCCAGATGGATAAATGCTTCAAGCTGAATTTTGTTTGTGATTTCTTTTGGGAGAGGGAGGCACGGTTTTTGAAAAACATGAAAGAAAATACGGATTTGCTAGTATTAATCAAAAAATTGAGCAGAACCTCATGAGACTTTCTAGAAGATGTTTTTAAAATACTATAAAATTAAAAAGTATATTGTAAAATAAGAACTTATTAGGATAAGCCTCCTGCCAATATTATCTGGCATGCTTTAGCGCTTTCATGGTCTGTCAGGTGAAATGGTCTTGAAAAAATGCTCTTCATGTGGGTGGAATCGATAATTCTGGTTTGACATGTTTCACACCTTGAAATTTCCAGAGGTAAATTTTATGCCAGTCTGAAAACAAGAGCAGGAACATAGACTTGTTTCTGCTTTTGATTATTTCTTTGCAGTTTTGCAAGCATATCGAAATGATCTACAAGTTCACAATAAAGTGCATAATTTCCCAAATCACAAGTGTTCTAGCTGCAGGCTACGTGCACCTGGACAAAAGGTTCAGTTCTTCAAAACTTTATTTTCCCTTTTTGGGTATTTAACAGGTTCAAAATTATTTGTCAGTTATAGATTAAAATCCTTTTTTAAGACTAAAAGCATCAGTTTTCCCAAAAAGCGCATTAAATAGAAAATACAGCCTGAATGAGATCTACATGCTACTGTATTTAATCTTCTACCTGAAATTTCCAAAATTTCTATCCATTAAATATTAGGCAAATGTGATGCATGAAGATACTCAATGTGCTCCTGTGTAGCTTGAGCATGAACATCTATGGTTACATAAACGGTGTTACTGGGGTTGCTTTGAGGAAAGCAACAACCCTTGTTGAGTAAGCCCCATAAGTGCTAAGGGAGATGGCAGAAGTCACTGCTAGGCCACTCTCCATCATCTTTTCTAAGTCATGGGGATCAGGAGAGGTGCCTAGGGACTAGGGAGTAGCACATGTCACTCCAATCTTCAAAAAGGGTAAGAAGGAGGACCCAGGTAACTACAGACCAGTCAGCCTCACCTCCATCCCAGGAAAGATGATGGAACAATTTGTCCTTGATGCTCTCTCTAGGCACAGCAAGGACAAGAGTGTCATTGGGAACAGTCAGCATGGCTTCACCAAGAGGAAGTCGTGCTTGACTAACCTGATAGCCTTTTATGAGGGCATAACCAGGTGTATAGATGATGGCAAAGCAGTTAATGTGGTCTGCCTTGACTTCAGTAAAGGATTTGATTGTCTCCCACAGAATCCTCACAGCCAAACTGAGGCAGAGTGGTGTGGATGATCAGGTGGCAAGGCGGATCATGAACTGGCAGACAGCATTGATTAATAAGAGCTGGGTTTCTTTAGCTTGGAAAAAAGGAGACTGAGGGGTGACCTTATCAAAGNATGTTCTGTGATTCTGTGAAATTAACTGTTTTCTTTTTTTGTTCCCATTATTAAGATGGTAATAGTTTTCCATTTATTTAGTGTGCTTAGAGAAACTTGCATGTGGTACACACCTAGAAATCCAATTTTGCTCTACAAATTTCCCAATAGTGTGAAAGGCTGTCAATAACTATTCACTCATAATTGGTATGGTTTACCTTGTCTGAATCCTGTGAAAAGAAATGAGCCATAGAAACAAGAAAGATGATTTTTCTGGTATCAGTTTTTGGTAGATCTGTAGCCCCGGGGGGGGAACTATTTTCCTTACTGTATTTTTGCTAATGATGCTTAGTCATTTAGAAAAAAATGCATGTCACAGCATGTTATCACAGCTTATAGTTCTTTTAGAAGCACATGCAGTTTGGAAAAAGCTGCAAGGCACGGAAGAGATGAGAAAGGAGACTTCAAAACTGTAGTAATTGGGATAATATACAGAGCTAATAAGTGGAATGTGAACATATTTGGGAAATAAAAGAGCCTGTAGCACTTCAGTTTCCTCGCCCCTGATCTTGTACAAAATGAATGGTAGTTAATTTGGTTGATTATAGCAACAGAAGTGGTTCCATTTTCACCTAAGAGAAGCCGTAGGGATCTGTTCTCTTTGTTATATTAAAATGTATCAGAGAACTTCTTTGCCTACCAACTGTTATTCACCTCATTAACATTACAATGCAGTGTCCCACTTGCACTATCAATTACAGAAGCCTTTCACCAAACATCACAAATCCATTCATTAGTCAGTCTTGATTGTTTGCTTACTGCTCATTACCATGGTCATAACAAGAGCCAACCTTATTATCCCTTTGAATTTAAGACTCTTCTTTGGTTTCATTTGACTGACTGCTGTAACCTACTTGAACACGAGTTGTGAAGATAAGGTCCAACTGTGTGAAAGCAGGTCTTATTCATGCCTGAGTGATGCCAAACAGTGTCCTTTTGGGGTCTCCTCTTTCCTCTGTTTTAGGATGCTTACCATGTGGCATGGTGGCANCTTCTCAGTGGCATCCAATGATAGGACAGGGGGCAATGAATGTCACCTGGAACGTAGGAGTTTCCACATAAGTGTGAGAAGCATCTTAATTGTGAGGGTGACAGAACACTGGAACGGGCTGCCCGGGAGGGTTTGTGGAGTCTTCTATGGAGACATTTAAAACCTGCCTGGACATGTTCATAGGATCATAGGATGTTAGGGGTTGGAAGGGACCCAAGAGATCATCGAGTCCAACCCCCCTGCC
>VXBP01000325.1:0-131162 GCA_013400115.1 Rhinopomastus cyanomelas | reverse complement strand
TGTTATCACAGCTTATAGTTCTTTTAGAAGCACATGCAGTTTGGAAAAAGCTGCAAGGCACGGAAGAGATGAGAAAGGAGACTTCAAAACTGTAGTAATTGGGATAATATACAGAGCTAATAAGTGGAATGTGAACATATTTGGGAAATAAAAGAGCCTGTAGCACTTCAGTTTCCTCGCCCCTGATCTTGTACAAAATGAATGGTAGTTAATTTGGTTGATTATAGCAACAGAAGTGGTTCCATTTTCACCTAAGAGAAGCCGTAGGGATCTGTTCTCTTTGTTATATTAAAATGTATCAGAGAACTTCTTTGCCTACCAACTGTTATTCACCTCATTAACATTACAATGCAGTGTCCCACTTGCACTATCAATTACAGAAGCCTTTCACCAAACATCACAAATCCATTCATTAGTCAGTCTTGATTGTTTGCTTACTGCTCATTACCATGGTCATAACAAGAGCCAACCTTATTATCCCTTTGAATTTAAGACTCTTCTTTGGTTTCATTTGACTGACTGCTGTAACCTACTTGAACACGAGTTGTGAAGATAAGGTCCAACTGTGTGAAAGCAGGTCTTATTCATGCCTGAGTGATGCCAAACAGTGTCCTTTTGGGGTCTCCTCTTTCCTCTGTTTTAGGATGCTTACCATGTGGCATGGTGGCACATCCTCATAGAATCATTAGGGATTGGAAGGGACCTCGAAAGATCATCTGGTCCAACCCCCCTGCCACAGCAGGATCACCTCTCATATTTGAATGGAGTGTTGTTTCTAGGGAAGACAGATCAGCCTTCTAAGAGTTCATGTGTTTTTGAGAGCATGGTGTGCTTCAAGTGTACCAGTTATGCAGGTCTCCTATGCTTTCTCTTTAAAGGTGTACTGCAAACATAGAGCAGTGTGATGCTGGTTTGTTGTGCATTTGAATGCACTTACAAAAAGTCTTGTCAAGACTTTGTTAGTTAAGCTAAACAAACAGGTTTGTCTTTGCGTTTTGACTCAGAAAGAAACAATTTGGCATTTTTAATGTGTTTTGCAGGAACAAAAAATAAGTTAATGCATGCAAAATATTTGCATAAATGATTCTTTTTTCCTTTCTTTGTGATAAACCTCATTTCTGTCCTCTCTTACACAGCAGCGAGATGCACTGAAGAGAGTGTACCAATCTGACACATTGAGGTCTTGTGCTCAGCTTGTCTTTCAGTCTCTTAGATTAATTTAAAACACACACACAGATACTTTTGGAGCATTCCAAAAGGCAGAAATATGAGGAACAGAAAATTTCTTACCTGGCCTTCACAGCTGGGTCGCAAGCCTGAGGACCAACACCACATGTTATTACTTCTGAGACTTGTACTCTCAGGAAATAACTTTCAGCTGTTTCCTCCCCTGCTCCCTGCAGACTCCTTCCTGCACACAGTTGGTCCCTGAGTTAGTGAGGGTCATGGCAGAGCAGTTAAAGCTACTCCCCTGCACGATTGTGATCTTTTTTCCTTCTCCCTGAGTGATGCTGATCTCTCCCAAATAGGGGTCCCAACAGTTCTTTATCTGCAGCTTGAGACAGCTGACAGCTGGGTTTTGTCCTTATCGGAAGGGGCTTCCTGAACGATGTCTAGGCCTGTTTGCAGGTTGCTGATTATGATTTTCCTTCACAGATTTTTCCACCACAAATGAGTGCCATCTTTGTAGAGTATCTTACACATACTTACTACCAAATTTATGTGACATCAGAGTGTTGCCTGCTGCAGGTTACTGCTGAAGCTCAGGGCAGCCCAGAGAGGTAGCAAGGCAGGCAATTGCTGCAGTTTCTGATTTTCAAATATATAGACACACTATTATTTTTTTCACTGAGAGTAATTAGACATCGGGATGGTCTTCCCAGGGAAGTGGTGAATTCCACAGCTATAGACAGCTCTGAGGCTCAGCTTGACAGAGTGCTGGGTCATCTCATTTAAACTCTAACTCTTAAGTTTAATGGGTTGGACTCAATGATCCCTTCCAACCTGGTCTGCTGCAATACTGTGTTATTTGATCTTGAGCCTCCTAGAAACCTCACTATGAATAATTGCTCCAAGCTTTTAAAGTCTATTGGGATTTACTTTTTCCTTTGTTTTGTTTGTGACCAGTATGATGCTACTCAGAAAGAAAGATTGGAACCCAGTGATTATGTGGGTGTTTCATTCCCCAGTGTGCTCAAGTTCAGGTTGGATGGGGCTTAGAGCAACCTGAGGTAGTGAGAGGTGTCTCTGTCCACTGAAGGGGGGTTGTAACTAGATGATCTTTAAGGTCTCTTCAAACCCAAACTGTTCTATGATTTTTTTCGTCCACTGAAAATCATCTGTAACCACAATACTCACTTCTGATTAACATCCTATCCGTTATATTTTTTTACATAAGTCTATGGAAGGATAAAAAAGGGAGCATATGTATAAAAAAAAGGTCTGGTGGATATATTCCTCTTGCAAACAAAAGGCTGGAGATTTTAAAACCAATCTTTAGGCATGTGGCTATGGTACTTCTGCGGGACTGAGTAGTTAGGCGAGAAACACTGACTGAGTAAAGAATACAAAAAAAAGTCTTTTTATGGGGTTGGAGGACAGACCAAAGGCAGTGGGGCTTCAGTTCAGGAAGGCTTTTGTGCCTTGAACAGGTCCTCAGATGCTGTCTGGCTTACCTGTTCTGGGGATTGAAGATGCCTTCCAGTGTAAGGAATCAGAAACTCAAAACAGGGGCTTACAGTCACTTTTGTTGCGTTACTTTTGAGTCAACAGTTCTTGTGTTTGCCTTGAGGACAGACGGCAGATATCTTTGCCACTGGCCACACAAAGGCAGGTAGAACACTGTTCTGTTTGGTATTACTGTAGTGGTTCAGGACTACCTAATGTGGTGTCATGGGAAAGCCAGTTTATCTCAAGTTGTATTTCTATTACTTTTAAAAACGCAACCACCCTCCACAGCTGCATAAATCCTGCACGAGTAGCTCATGTTGACGTAGGTGGGTGTTAATTACAATGAGCAGAAATGAAAGATGGCAAACCCATAACAGTTTTCTCACCAGGCTCTATCTGTTATACTGCAGGTTTTTTGCTGTGAACAACCTGGACAAATAAAAAAGTAGGCTTAACCACTTGAAAACAAGCTGTCAAGAGTTGGTGAAACCTTTTAATGGAGTAGGAGATTGTTTGGAAGTGGAATAGGTTGTAGGGATAGGTTTTAGCTGCAGCTTTGGAAGAGGTGTTGCCCTTGGGATTTGTATTTTTCCTTGTCGTGGACCATTAAGTGTTCTTTTTCTGAGATCTTGTTGTTGCCTTAGCAGTATGCTCATAATTAGGGCTGTCATCTGCTCATATGAACTTTCTCAATCGTAGTCACACCTGTCACGAGTCATTAAAAGAATCTTCTCACTTGTGCCCGTGTTTGTTTGTGTATAAAATATACTCTCTCATTTTATGAGTTTCATAAAATACCCATGGCTTTATTTTTCTTTGTCCCAATGCAAAGCAGGGTAAGTAATTTAGACCAAGAAAAAATTGCTTTAGTCCATATTTATAACCTGAAAGTATAAAGGGAAATTTCCTACAGCCAGATGCTGGCTTTAGAGCATTTGATTAAATGATACTACCTGACTGTTTCAATATGTATTTTTCACATGTAAAATGTCCCTTTTTGGTGAAGGCATGCTAATGGTGATGAATAAGGCACAGGGGGCTGAGTGTAACATCAGGGGAGTTTTGGAAAACACAAGATGTATCTACTTTAGGAAAAAATACAACAAATCAGCATTTTTCAGCATTATCAGGAGTAAGGAAAGGAGCAGAGCAGCATGGCTCAAGTTCAACATGTCATTTCTAACATGGTCTTACCTTGTAGAATTAGTGATGTCAGAATAAATTCCAGGCTTGTGATGGAATAAAGTGTGTTTGATGGGTTCCAGCACATTGAACAAGAACCTTTGTGAACTAAAAGCTCTTCCAAAACAAAACCAGCGTGACCTAAAGCAAGATTTAAAAATGTTTAAATTAAAAATGAGTTCAGACTTCCTCCCCAGCTCAGAGTTAGAATTGTCTTCTCATTTGTTTCTTTGCATTTAATAATTTATGTTTTCTGTCTTGAAAAAAGGAGTGATGTCTTCATGTCACAGAGGTATAGTGGGGGAATAGTTGGAGTCAACAAGGAGTGATGACTTCATCTCACATAGAGACATAGTGGAGGGAATGTTTGGGTCAGTCTCCCAGGAAAATGTTCCAAGCATGAAGCTATAAGGCATGGTCTGTAAGATTTTGTGATGCAATTTGCTCCTTTTGTTAAGATATTAATTTCACCTTGGGAATGAAATGCAAATCTTTGGTTTCCTGTGTGAGTTGTTTAAACCTTGAGCTGGAGAGTGGTTCCTGTGCCCAGTGCAGCTCAGTGTGCATTTAATTATTATGGCCAGGTGAAAAAGCTCAGGCTGCAAGCCTGGTAACTTAGAGAATAAGCTGTCTATTGGGAAGCTGAAGATGTGGCTTCAAATCCCTTATCTGCTCTGGGCATTTAAATCTGCCTTGCTTCCCAAGAAACCAGCTTTAATAATCTTTTTCAAAGTGCAGCTTTGATTAAAATAGCCCTAAATTCAGCCTCTCAAAGTTTAGACTTATTTGGACCACATGCACTGGAGCAGTTGCTATATGGAGGAGGACGGGGAATTTATACATTGTGTTGGTGTTTAAGTGTGAGGTGACCAGTGAGTATTGTACAAATTTAAGTGGCCTCATATATACTTGGGAACAGGATGCTGAGAGCCTGAGACTCCTTTAGAGCTGAGTTAATTTGGTGATGCAAAGTAGCAGTAGGTGTTAGAGCTTGGCACCTGCACAAACATCTATCCCCAAAGCAAAGTGTACAGAGTACTTTCTTTGAATCTCATAAACTTCCAATGGATTTAGATTAGCTTTGGATAATGCTAGTGATTCCGTGGTTTTCCTATATAACATTTGTAGTCTCAGGCAATCACAAGCATCAAAATGCTGTAAAAGCCAGCAGCAGGTATGATAATCTCATATTAATGACTTGTTGACCCATCCTGTTTTGTCTCTTCTTATCTTCACTCAGGAGACACAAACTGTTGTAAGAACATAGCATTTATAATGTGCTGACTTTATGAAAGTAAGATTGCATTGATATTCCACCCAGGACTACACTGTGTGACAGCTTCTAAGCTGTACTCACTTCTCTGAACTTAGTGATGCTTCTGTACTTAGTTTTTGTTTCTGCACTGTACTCCCAATGGCAGTCATGAGCATTTAAATATATAGTGGGATGTTGTTCCTAAGCCAGGGCGTTTTAGTGTAGAACCTAAGTGGCACAATACTAAAAGGAAAGGAAACTGTTGAAACAGCAGGAGGGTTAAAATAAAAACCAAAAGACAATACTGCTACAAAGCAACAGTTAGAGCTGATTTTCCCACAACAGGAGTATCTGAAGTAGCTACAGAAACAGTGGTAAGAATGCAAATCTCAGTCTGATTTTTTTTTTTTTAAAAAAAACCACTAAAAATGAAAGATTGACTGTCCTGCCCTCCCCAATCCCTTGCCCATGAACTTACTGTATATTGCAATGGCAGTTTTAACTCTTTGAGGTGATGTGCCTGATTACCTAAGCCACAAGAACAATGTTCTTGTTTTGGTCACCATCTCTGAACGAGTGTAAAAGACACTTTGGTGAAGTGTTGGGAGACCTGGTTTAGGGGTGAACTTGTAGAGTAGGATTGATGGTTGGATGATCCCAAGGGTCTTTTCCAACCTGAATGATTCCATGATTACAGTTTTTGTAATTATTTTCCACCATGCAATATGGCAGTAAACTTTTGAATGAAAGTTGTAGTATTTCTCATTGTGGCACCTGCTTGCTCTGTTTAGACTGTAGTACGTAGGCGAATTCTGGTTTCTCTAGTTCATGTTATTGTATAAGAACACACTGATTCATTGTATTTGCTCTCAAAACTAAACACAATTAGACCTTTGACACCAGTGTTTTGCTTCACATCTGTTGTAGCTAATCATTTATGTAGCTTGTCCTAGAGCTTTTAATTTTTGGCTTAGGGAAAATCTCATTTGAGAAATAGAGGTTTAATGTGTAAAAATACTCTGGGATAGGAATTTTACCCACACTTTGAAAAGTTGTATTTTTAAAAATCTTAATCTGATAAGATTTGCAAATAAAGGTTGAGCACAGGGGGAAGGATTAGTGGGTGGATTTTGAACATAATAAAGATCAGGCCTATGGCAAGTTCTTCATTTTGCAAGACAGGGAAGAGTGATGCTCTCAAACACCCAGTTCAAATTACTAAAATAGTTTCCAATATTCTGTGCATCTGTCTTTTCACATACAGCATCTGTATTCCAACCATGACCCGTATCAGAATGGAACTCTCAAGCAGATCCCTGCTTTCTGGAATGTGAACAAACGCTGTCATTGGTAATAGTTTCTGGGAGAGAGGAAAAAACCCTGAGTGTTAATATTGGGGTTTAAAATTAAAACGTTAAAGCAGTCAAAAAATAACATTGAGCTCTGTGTGTTCTCTTGTGTTCCAAAGTATTAGAACCTTCTTTGGAACAAACACAAAACACAAACCTGTTTGAACAGTGTCTTGCTCCAAACTTGTATCTTGGTTCATGCAATGCAATGTGTGCTGTACTCTCCTGTACTCTTGTCTTGACTGTGTTTATCTCCACATACAGCTGCTGTTGTGCAGAAAAAGGGAAGAAAACTGTTGTTTATGATGAAAATAATATTGGTAGTCTAGAGGAAGAAGAAAAGATGAGGTTTTGCTGTAGATCATGGTGTTGGACTAAGAAAACAGTAGAAAAGGTCATGTCTGAGGGAGAAAGCATAAAGGGAAACAAAGAGAACAGTGACCTCAACACGAGGACAAGTGTGCAGATGCACATAGACAGGTTCTAGGAGGGTGCATGCATCTGGAGCACATGAAAGGGAGATGGGTTGTTAGCATACAGTACAGAGTAGTTTACGCTCATCCTACTCATGTGGCTTCTCTATCAGTTTCATCTTCAGATACACCTTGTGTAGAACCCCAGCTTGCTAATTTACAAATTACTGTTTTGGATATGTCTGTTCTCATACACTGAGCTTGCAAAGTTACCTTGATGAACTCCTTGTCTTATCCATCTTATCTAATTTGATTTGTAATGCGACTACTGTTTTATGTCCTAAAGAATGGAGCTTGTCCAGACCAGTACATGAAGTGGTTATTTTTTTCAGTATGTGCAGTGTCTGTCTATCGACCTGTAGTGAGATTGATGCTAATTATGTAAAATACCAACTTTCAAATGAATGCTTCCCCAATTTCCTTTTCAGACAAACTTTGTAGGAATAACACTCCAGGGGAGAATTCATAAATACTTGAGTTATGCACAGATGAGCAGGAAGTTTCTTCCCTGTCCAGTAAGAACAGTAAGAACCTGTACCATTCTTCTGACACATTTCTAAACTGAATGTAAATCCAAAATGTCAAGATTGCTTGTGACACCTCATTCTTAGAGATTTATTTGTATTAATCATTGCTGTACTAGCAAGCCACCTATACAGACAGGAACTATGGTGCAGGTTTTTAATGAAAGCATATTTAAACAAAACATTTGGGAGCAAAAAAAGCAGTGATTAATAAGTTTGTGGTCTTCAGGGCAGCTGTCAGTTGAACAGAGTAAAAATAGTTGTGTTGTGCTGAAGGAGGTATAATAAATCATCAACTTTAAACTGTGCAAATGAGGTGATAAAGAGAACTTGTGTTAATGGCCCGTGATATAGTGCTGTAGTAAAAGTGATGGCTGAACAGCTGACAACTGCAGTTGTAAGGACCTTTAAAGAAAATGATGTTAATGCTGTAGAAAAACCTAGCAGATCTGTTCCAGGTTTTCAAAGTAGTGTGAGCTGGTGGCAAATGGAGCTTTTTGAAAGCAGTGTCTGCAGGAGGCATGTGATCTCGGCTCCCTGAGCTGCAAACGTGAAGTGTTTACCTTTGGAGTTAGGGAAGCTGGGGATAGGGTAGTGTAGCAGAACCCTTAACGTGCAGCTGTCCCACTGTGGCTCAGGATTTCAGCTTTGAACATGCTGCAAAATACTCAGTGCCCTTATTAGCCCACCTGCTGCCCAACTTGTGGACCATCCCGTGGTTGTATGGCGTATGATGTACACAAATATTTAATCTTGTTGAATTTGGGCTGGGGAAGGGCTTTGTGAAATGCAGCACAACAATACTTGATTGTTCTCCTTGGAGGTGGATGAGACATTTCCCCCCAGTTGTTGGTGTGTCTTTGAGGAGCTGCTGGAACAGGGTTTCTAGCAGGCAAGCAGCCTGTGATCAGCTGTCCACTGTCTCTATCAGCTGCCTTCCATCACTTTCCCTCCTAAGAAGACTTAGGGCCGCAGGTTTTGCAACTTGTTCAAGCAACTGGCAACACAGTCCCTAAGAGCCCCTCAGGCACAATAAATCAGTTCACAAGATGGTGAGTTATGTGTGTGCAGCCAGCCGTGTCAAGAGAGCAGTTACACGATAGGACACACGTATGTGCAGTCAGGTACGTGACAGGACAGCCTGGGGAAGGTGGCTCCTCACTTCTCTCAGGAGGGTGAGCAGCAACTGCTGACAAGACATGCAAACCTTTAGACCCTGGAATGCAAGATGCCCCAGGACTGTTTATCCCTGCTGTAAACAACCACTGGCAGCTCCAGATCACAAATTACACAAACAGAAGCTGGGGAAATGGGAACTGATCACAAATTCTTAGGGAGGTGGCTGAGTCGCCATCCCTGGATGTGTTTAAAGATGGTTTGGATGAGGTGTTGAAGGATAGGGTTTAGGGGTGAACCTGTAAGGTAGAGTAGATGGTTGGACTCAATGATCCCAGGGGTCTTTTCCATCCAGAGTGATTCTCTGATTACTTGTCAGCCATGCCAACGTCCTCTCAGTGTCAGCTCAGATCTGGCAGAAGTTGCTTATGTACTCCTTTCCCAAGACAGGGTCATGTTTTTTTCAAGAATGAGTCATGCTTTGCTCTTCTTTTACTCTAAAGCTCGATGCAAGAGATCCAACGTGCAGTTTGGAAGCACAGAAGCGAAGTTATAAATCCCTTATTCTGAAATGGGTTAAACGATGTCTATAGTGTTTGTGGTGGCTGTGGGTTGACACCAATCACATGGCACATCGTAGCAGTCTTACAGGAACTGCAGGCAGGCTTGCTGTTCCTGGAATCATATTTATGTCTTCAGCTCTTCAAAGATGGAGCAGCTCTGTGAGTCAGTGAATTTTCAATTGCTTCAATGTCAAACGGAAAAAGATCTAGCAGAAGGAAACCTGGAGTGGTGCACGCTGCAGCTGTAGACACATTTCAGATAGTACATGCTGCAATGTCTTTTAAATGGTTATGGATGTCAGTGCTTTCTGTTCAGAAATGCTAGGAATTAAAGACATGCATTCCATGACTGTGTCCTAGGTGGGAAACAAAGAGCACAAGAGGATATGCATTAAGTATAATTGTAGTTCCTTTTTTACAAATCACTGTTGAGTTTACAGTCTGTAATGTAAACTAGAAATTCTTTCACTCTCCTTTTATAGGCTGTTAATTCACCCTTAAAGAAAAAGAATGTTTTTGTGGATGTTTGAGCTAAATAACTTTGATTTGGCTGACAGTTGTCCTCCTTTCTTGATCAGCAACCGGCACGAAATCCGTCTTTTTTCCTCAGTAATTTGATTATTGTGATTAAATGTCCTTATTTCTGGAGATTTTTCTACAACCTCAATTTTTGGTGTAAGTGTGATTCTCTTTGGAAGTTCATGTGTTTTCTAGGGGAATGGTCTCTCAGTTTTCTTGTTGATATATTAAAGAGAGAAAGCTTTTTGTCTTCCAGTATTAAGCATCTTATTAGCTCCATGACTTTTGCTACAAACATTCCAGTCTTTCAACACTTTTAAGAGAACGTGTACACCACGCCTCCACACAGCATTCCGTTCTCACCATTGCTTATATTCAGAGCTAGTGCTAGTTTTTTCACGGAATCACAGAACTTTAGGCATTGGAAGGGACCTCCAAAAGCCCATCCCTAGTCCAATCTTCTTGCCACAGCAGGATCACCTAGACCAAGTTGCACAGAGACATATTCATGCGGGTTTTAAATGTTTCCTATTGTTCTCAGCTCCCATTTTTTTCCAAAAATCCTCTAGACTCGGGTGATCCCATATAGTGCTAATTTTCAGTTTGTCCTTAACAGTCCTTAATTTCTTTTCCTAGTCAGGATCCTGCCATGCTTTAGTTACTGATCTGATGTGCAACATTACAGTTGCTTAGACTAAAATGCATTTTATTTCTTGGGCTAGTTTTGACAAAGCACAACCTTAGCCACCATCAGGGCTCCTCTGGAAAAACAGCAGAGGTTTCGTTCTGTGACAGACTTTCACTGATAGCTCTGTAGCTTTCCTCCAGTCTGTCTATCTGCAAACATTGCCAGGAGTATTTTTATATTTGCCTGCAGATTACTGGTGAAAATGTCAAATGGCATTTGGCCTCGCTAATCCCTGTGGGATCTCACTCACAACAGTCTTGCTTGGTTCCTCACCAAATGCTTCTTTCCATGATCCCTCAGCTAGCCAGCTGCTTCTTAATTCTTTTAAGTAAATGCTTTATATTTATTGAAGAAAACACTAAGTGTTTTATCAGTGTTTACCTCTCCTTTCTGTAAGCACAATGTTTGGGTTAACTGGCTTCTCACTGTTACCACAGGAAACTCTGCCTACGTGCCTGAATAGAAGTCAGTGGCTCAGAAAGCAGATAAATTGTTATGGGAAAACTTGCATTACTTCAACTTCTTTCTTCTTTCCTCACTGGAGAAATACATTTCCTACCTCCAAGCTAGTTTTACTTACGTCTTTAAAGCATAACTAGAGTTGTTTGACCAGAAAGAATCTTGGGGCAGCAGAGGGAGGGCAAATGCTGTCACTGCACGTTACTCTAGAGAGTCGCTGTTGAAGTTCCTTTGTGAAGTTAATATTCAGTAGTTTTCTCCTCTGTTCTCTGGTACACAAGAAGCTGGTTTCTACTCTGTCTAAAGCTGTTTGATAACATCAGGATGAAACGGGCTCACTGGAGTCAGCGAAGAGAATGCCAATTGCTATCAGGCTGTATTAATGCAAAAGGATGCTTTCACAAACAAAGGTCCTTGAAACAAGACACGCGTCACAACTCCTACGGGGAACAATGGCAAATGCTGAAGTCCCCTCTTCCTTTGGCTCTGCTGTATACACCTGACTGTGTAACAGCTATTTATATTTAAAGAATACAAGTTATATGATGTTCATATTGCACTGTCATGCAGATACTCCAGCAACATGGAGATATTTTACTATTTCATTACAAATTTTTATCTCTCCATGTGTTTCTCTTACATAGCTGTGCATAAACTATCCAAGTGAATTATTCCAGGTTTCAGACTGTTTAGTGAGCACAGTGAGCTTGAAAAATGATTGCATGTCTCGATATTTAGAGCTACTTTCTGATACATGGCACGAGACTCCACAGCATCTCAAGACATCCAAGGCTTACTTCCAAAACTATGACTCAGTTTCCAACATTTTCTTCATCTTTTCAAATTATATTTCAGACTGAATTTAGTTGAAAAGTGTTTCAATGTTCATTTTGGCCGCCTTTAGCACGGTTTGTGCAATCCGCTGTGCATTTGCAGCACTGGAATGGGCTGCCCAGGGGGTTTGTGGAATCTCCTTCTCTGGAGATGTTGAAAACCCGCCTGGACACGTTCCTGTGCGACTGGATCGAGGAGGTCCTGCTGTGGCGGGGGCGGGTTGGACTAGATGACCTTCTGAGGTCCCTTCCAATCCTTAATGTTCTGTAATTCTGTGATGACTGTGAACAGAACAAACTGTTTATTTTGAAGAGGCAGCAGTCCTTGAAAATAGGGAATTCTTATTTAAGACTACAAACTGTAAGATTGGCTGCTGAAATGTGACTAGTTATCTCTAAAATGAGCCTGTCCGTTACTGCAGAGTGTCTATTTATTGACAAAGCCATTGATGTTATTTCAGAGGAATATGTATTTCTCATAAATTGCTGAAAAATGTGTTCATCTGAATTTTGATTTTCAGATGGACACTTTTCACAAAGAAGTTTCTCATTTGTCTTGAGTAGAAAAAGACTTGGGAATAAGACTCAGGCGGACTCATGTTTAGTGTGAGAAGAGAAATATAATTGTTATCTAGGTGAACCTGCTGTGGTGGGGGGATTAGACTAGTTGATCTTTCAAGGTCCCTTCCAGTCTCTAATGTTCTGTGATTCTGTACAACATGGATTGTGAAGGTCAAATTAGGTGGAACTGTCTCCAAGCCTCAGACCACTCCTTCCTAGATTTTTCTGCCTAGGGTGTGGTCCTAGGGGCTGATATCTGAACAAATGAGTTGAAGCCTGTCATATCTAAAATATCTAAAGGATTATATCAGTAGACAAAATACCCGAAAATTAAGAATGACTGGATTTGAGATGTTTCATGGGTGAGATTAAGAACCACTTATGATAAACTAATTTTAGAATTTAAATCAAATAGAAAGGAGCTTCACAACAAGGGACAGAAATCTCTTTAGTCATAGATGTTTAATGAGAATGCAAACAGTCTAGACAAACTATTGAAGTCACTGTTGAATTCCTCAGACTTCACATGGAGACAATTTTCAAAATAATTACAAACAAGCCAACTCAAATGTAAACTGTGTATGTGGTTGGTAACTTTACACACCTGGTTTGCTATCTAAATGTGGTAAATTGTTTATTGCTATGAAAAATGACAGATTTCCTATTAAAGAAAAAACTCTTGTGAGGTGACTAGTAGAGCTACTACTGAGACTGTCATGTTCTTATTCTTTAAGTACTCTAGTGACTGAGCCTTTTCTTAGTGGCATATTGTACTTATTGAGACCTTCCTTTTATCAAGGGGAGCAACTGTTTTGGTTAATTTCTGGCTGCTGTGTTACTGAATAGCTGTTTATCACTACTTTTGAATTATGTACATTTTTATGGCCTGTATAATATATCAAAACTGTACATTTTCTAGTATATCCAAGATGAGTTTAAAAGGCAATTATGAGGCTAACACTGCCTATAGCTATAACGTGTTCTAAGCAACTTGATCGAGGTGATCCTGCTGTGGCAGGGGGATTGGATTAGATTATCTTTTCAAGTCTCTTCCAGTCCCTAATGTCCTGTTATTCTGTGATAAAGATGCTTTGACACAACCAAGGTCTGAGGCACGCAAACAGATACCACCTATGGTTTACACTGGTCTGTTGGCATAATTCAAAGAAGCACATAATTTGGTATTTCTCTAGAATGGCTTTGGTAGAGGCTAGAATTCTCAGTGAGCTAAATGAAGAAAACTATTAAAACATTGAATGGAAAATAACATGATTAAAACTTGAGTCTAGAGTTGTTAAAATTATAAATACCTCAAAATAGTAATCTGAACTAAGACATGACCAAACTCATGGGAAAACACTTGGTTTTGGGGCTAGATGCAGATACACTCTGTATGGGGCTGTGTGCTTTTGGTGACTGGATCGAAGTGTGAGTCCATGTGAGAGTAAGGGAATGGGAAAGGCGTCGTGATTTCATTCTCCAATTCTTGGCAAACTTGTAAATGCTCTTCCTGTGGTTTTCAGTTTTTATACTTCTGACAAGACCTTGGTGGTATAGTTAATTTAAAAATAGTTTGTGTGCATTTCTGGTCAAAATCTGTCAACGTGAGTTGCTATTTATGATCACAAATCAATAAACACACCTATACAAATGTATAGGTCACAAATTAAATTAGCATTATTTCATGATAAATTCAGGTAATTTTAATTTTCTTAAAATACTGGATACTTCTCCAAAATGGAGAGTTTTGCTAATTCTGTCATCAGTCTTTCACTGATCTAATCAAAAGTAATATATTGTTTAAGAGTAGCATAATAGTAACTTGTCTAAGAAACACTTCCTTTCTTTTAAAGCACTTCCCACAAATACCTCTGACAAACCACATGCCATGAATATGCATTTGAAAAACCTATACTGAACAGATGCTTCTTATAACACAGAGTCTTCTTACAACATCTGATGATGAAGGGAGTAGAAGACCTCCCTTATGGATGTCTTCCTGTGTGACTAGGTGTAGGTGATCCTGCTGTGGCAGGGGGATTGCGCTAGATGATTGTTCGAGGTCCCTTCCAATCCCTTATGATTCTATGGATCTGTGCCTCTTTACCTTGGAGGATACTGAGGGGTGACCTCATTAGTGTTTATAAATATGTGAAAGGTGGGTGTCAGGAGAATGGAGCCAGGCTCTTCTCAGTGGCATCCAGTGATAGTATAAGGGTGTCAGCTGGAATATAGGAGGTTCCACATCAATATGAGAAAGAACTTGTTCACAGTGTGAGTGACAGAGCACTGGAACAGGTTGCCCGGGGGGTTGTGGAGTCTCAGTCTCTGGAGACCTTTAAAACTCCCTGGATATGTTCCTGTGTGACTTGGTCCTGCTGTGGCAAGGGGATTGGACTAGATGATCTTTCTAGGTCCCTTCCAATCCCTAATTTTCTGCCTATCTGTGATAGTAAGATGCTTTAGCATATCCCAAAATGTCGTAACTGAGGGAGAGGATTAATAAGTTTATGCTAACTAAAAAGGAAGAAACAATAACATCCCCATGATAATACTTGATAATGATAATCAAAATGGAATAAAATATGTCTGAGGTTTGGCTTCCAAGATGACTTCCAGGAAAGGGCATGTTCAGTTAATAACCTAGATTGATGACACATACACAAGAGCATTAGTATTCCCTGTTTAGTTCAAACAGATTGCTAAATGCAATTGCTAAACTGGAGAAACATCCCATTGTAGGCAAGAAGGGTGGGGCTGAGTTTGGAGGAGCTGTGCTGGGTTTTTGTGTTTACTCTTTATTTTTATACTTAATGTTACTTCTTAAGCAAGTGGTAAGGGATGATTTTCTCCTGGAATAGAACCTTGGAAATAGTTGTTGCTCAGCAAAAGTGTATCTCCTGCTTTGGTTATTTAATGAGAGTGAAACTCGGTTGCCTCTCGTTAATAACATGTCTCTACTTCTGCATTTAAAGGGTACCACTTTGCCTCATTGTTAATAGAGATTATGCTGTCTGGAGGGAAGATAATAAACTCTGTAGGTTCTGAGTGCCTGTTACTTTGCTTTTAACTCTTTCTCACAGTGAGTTGCAGTTTACTAGCTCTAGTGCTTCGAATTCCCAGACACTTGAAATCCTTTTTGCTACCTCTGGTGCAAACTCAAAGGAGTTATTGGCTCAATAAACTTGCTTATCAAAGGGTAGGAACACAGGTAGAGACAAATATGAAGCACAAATAGAAGTATATGACTATCAATAATATGATATTATACATTATTATATAGTAATATAAATTAATAATTCCATTGTTTGTATTAAAGAAATGCAGAATCAGCAGTGGAGTGAATGTGTCTGCCATGGCCTGAAATTGAATGAGGGAAGATTTGGATTAAACGCTAGGAACAAGTTCCTCGCTCTGAGGGTGCTAAGACACTGAAATATGTTGCCCAGGGAAGCAGTAGATGCTCTATTACTGAAGATGTTTAAGACCAAGTGGAGATGAAACTTGAAGAAGCTTGGTCTAGTGGGAGGTGTCCATGGCAGGGTGGTTGCAAATAGCTGATCTTTGGTGTCTCTTCCAACCTCAAGCTTTCTGTGGTTCTAGGACTCATCTATACAAGGAGAACGTGAATGACAGCACTAGAGAGCAGGAAAATACTTTGCACGTTACTGAACCCCCTGCCTTCCTGTGGTATTTTCCATACCATGGCATGATTTTGTTGTTCCTGGAAATGTTTATTAGTGGATGAAAGCACAAGCTCAGGAAAGACAATGATCTTGTTACACTGCCCATTATAAATTACTATCCTAAGCTTAAGTGCATTTTTAAACCATCATAAAGTCACAGTTTTTATTCCACAAAGAAATACCTGTAATCCTTGTAAAATCAACTTTTGTCAATGTAAAGGACAAACAAGTCCATTTGTCCGTGATGCAGCTTTTTGCTTTGTGAAATAGATCTGATCGAAGCATCTGTTCCTCTTTAAAATATCATCAAGGGGTGTAGTTATCAATTAGAAGCAGAGTGAAGCAGAAAACTTGTCATCTTAACTGTATCAGATTTTTGGCAAGTGCGCAGATTACCTTCCCAACAGACCGTTCCTCTCACCCTCTGTCTTAGCTTTTCACTGATTTAAAGGTTTTTCTGGAAAATTGTTATCATTTGCGGCAGGCTCTATAAATAGGGTTAATTCTACAGCTGCTGGGAACAAACATTTCCAGCATTTTCCACTGTTTCTTCTAGTAGCTTTCCAGCAGCTGCAATAGCCCTGTCTGCTATTTTCTAGAATAACTAAAGCTCTTCACAGACTTCTCTGAATTTGAGACAGACCACCGATCTGCCTCAGTTCATGAGAAGCCCTGCTCCAGCTGCCCTCAAATTTATTTCAGCTCCATGTAGCTTCCTTCTCCTTACTGCTGACTAAGTCATTAATTTGACTCGGATGCTGCTCACAGATTTCCCAAACAGCAAAATGAATTTTCACAGACAATGCAGGAAGGAAACAACAGTATGACCAGAATGTTGATGAAGTAGGTGACAGTGTTTGAATGAAACACACCTGGGAACTCTCCAGAGAGAGTTTATTTATTGTAGATTGTTTCTTACTGCTTCTTTGCTCCAGCAGTTAAGCAATGCTTGGTGTCTTGGTTGTTTCTCTTTGGAGGTGACATAGTCATGAATGTGAATTTACCGAGTTGAAGCAGACCTTATCGAAACTGACTTAAATATTCACAAATGGTTTGCGTTGTTTGTCTCGTGTTCAAACTGACTGACTTCTACAACATAGAAGTTATTCTCATGTGTCTGAAATCACAGTAATTATCATTAATCTTCATGTGCAGTGTGCAGTTTTCCAATGGCTACACATTTTTCTTTTTTAGTAATTTTCTCTTATAATATTTTTCTGGTTGCACAAAACATCAGATATATTCCTGCGTGCATATTACTGAATTATTCAGGTTGGAAAAGACCCTTGGGGTCGCTGAATCCAACCATCAACCCTACTCTACAAGTTCACCCCTAAACCATATCCCCCACATCTAAGAATCTTGTAAACTTATCCAGGGATGATGACTCAACCATCCTGGGCAGCTCATTCCAGTGCCTGACCACTGTCTCTGTGAAGAATTTTTTCTGGTGTCTGATCTAAACCTACCTTGCTGAGGCTTGAAACCCTTCCTTCTCGTTCTGTCGGTAATTACTTGTGAGAAGAGACCAGCACCATCTCTACAGTGTCCTTTCAGATAGTTGTAGAGAGCCATGAGGTCTCCCCTAAGCCTCTTCTTCCTCAAACTAAAAGCCCCAACTGTCTCAATGTCTCCACATAAGATTTATTCTCCAGGCCCTTTCACCAGCTTTGTTGCCCTCCTCTGCACTCACTTCAGCACCTCAATGCATCCCTTATATTGAGGTGCCTGAAACTGGACCCAGTACTCAAGGTGCAGCCTCACCAGTGCCGAGTACAGGGGCACAATCACCTCCCTACTCCTGCTGGACTATTGTTCCTAGCTGTGTTTGCCCTGCTTTCTGAGCAAATTCTGTCTATCTATATAATCACTTTTGCTGAGTGAAAATGGGTTTTGATTAAAAAAAAGGATATAAGCTAGAGACATGGTTGACTTGCAGCGATATGTTCAAGACTGTCATGGTGTGGTTTCTGAAGTAGGTGCTGTTCCTCTATAGCAAACACTTGATTTTGTGCAAAATTACACAAACTAAGAAAACCTAGATTAAAACTGTGAAGAATAACACTGGAAGTAACTGGTCTTACTTCTGGATAAGTGAATATTTCTCTATACTGCCTGTTCACACACTTCCTTTTTCATGTGCCACATGTTTGGTGGTAGGGTGAATCACAGAGTATTAGACATTGGAAGGGACCTTTGAAAGATCATCTGGTACAACCCACCCACCACAGCAGGATCACCTAGATCAAGTTGCACAGGAACATATACAGGCAAGTTTTAAACATCTCCAAAGGAGACTCCACAGCCCCTCTGGCCAGCCTGTTCCATTGCTCTGGTAAAAAAGTCTTTGAACTCGGAATAGTTGTGATTTTATGTGTTGACTTGAAATACAACAAAGGAAAACATTCATATGTACCAGTGTTTCAGTTCTTCAGAGTATTTTAATTTTAGAATGTATCTGGAGGTGCTCAATCTAACTTTTAAGCTGCATATAGCATGGAATGGGACCTCCTATGGATTATTTCGTGGCGTCTTTCTATTGATTCTTACTCTTGACTTGTTGAGAACAATTCTGAAAAGAATGAGAGCTATTTAAGTTCAACAGATTTACCAAAAGTGTGTAAGATAAATGTGCAGAGAACAATGAGTTTGCTGATGAATTTGCTGATGCAATTGTCTTACCACCTGCTGGTGGCAGCAGACAGAGCAAGATCCATCTTTCTCAGGCTACTCTCATGAAGCAAATTATGTCCAATGATCCTGTTTGGGCTGGTATAATTATTTCTGGATCTGGAAAATTAAACTATAAATCCCTGGTCTCATTTCTAGGAGAATCTTGTGTGCTCAAAAACACTCAGAGAAGTCTCGGTACGTGGTGCACCTACCTCTTAGATCAGGAGAAAAGAAACCACAAGGTCAGCTTTGAGATGGTCTTTTTGGTGTATTTTAAGATGATGATCATCATCATCCATCACATGTCCCTGGAAAATATCTGTGTTTGGGTGGCTTTTTGTTTCATTACCAAAGACTCACTCACAAGAAGAGACAAAACCATCAGGGGAGACAAGAGTAAAGATAGAGGGTATCCAGGATAAGTAGGTCTAGTGCCCT
Organism: Rhinopomastus cyanomelas; assembly: GCA_013400115.1. Classification (NCBI taxonomy): domain Eukaryota; kingdom Metazoa; phylum Chordata; class Aves; order Bucerotiformes; family Rhinopomastidae; genus Rhinopomastus; species Rhinopomastus cyanomelas. The sequence goes on along the minus strand of VXBP01000325.1, from coordinate 112,173 downwards.
TGTGATGGAAAGCGGAGCTTCAAGCTTTAAATCTGTGTCCTTTCCTCTCCTTGCTGAACCACAGTCTTAACTCCCATGCAGACAGCATCGATGCTTCAAATTATGGAATCAAGAATTCCTGTACAATTTCTGTGTTTGGTGGATGGAAAAAATATTTAATGGTTGAAAACTCTTCTCTCACTGTTGACCACTAGAATGACAAATATGTCTTTATCCAGGGAGACTAAAAAACTCCCACAAAACTACAAATGAAAAAATACAACCAGCTGCTCAGGTATGCGTAGGCTGAAAAATCAGCATATGAAACTTGCTACAGTGTGTGCCTTCTATGTACTGCTGATGTTCTGCAGTGAAAATTAGGATAACAAAAGCCTAAGGTGGTCTAGGGCTGCTAGCTAATGAAGGATGCTAGAGCAATGATGAATTCATATGAAGCAGCTAATTTATCCTTGCCCATTTTAATTTTAATCTCTTTGTACTGCATCATCTCCCTGTCACTGCTTCTTACTGCAGGGTAAACCTGTGCTGAGTCAGAAATGGCCAGGAAACACAATTGTTCATCCTGAACTGTTGTCTGAATAATCTCTATCTGTACCCATCTGGATCTACACAATTGTTTTTGATGTCTGTACATGTTGTAGTGTAGATATTTTTCTGACATGTACCTTGGATTTATATAGTGATGTAGTGATTTATTTTTTCCTGCCTTATTTCCAGTTCCTTTGAGAAATTATTCTAAAATAATTTCTTTATTTCTGCTGAGTATTAAGCCAATGGTTTTTATTGAACTTGGATGTTCCCTTCCAAAACATTGCTCTTGAGGAGGAACATTAATCTTGGACCTCGTTATATGGATTGTAGCTAGAACTGGATTTTTTTCTCCTGCAATACAGTGAGGTTAATAGGGTATTTTATGGCTCAGTCTTTCAGTTTTTAAAGGTCCTGCATTTACCCAGAGCTTAAATCTGTCCTGAGTATTTCAATACCCTTGCAGACATTTTCACTAGATTCTTCACCTGTTTTTCAGATGATTTATAAATCTATTGAGAACCACATTGACTAGCAGAGGTTTCTGAGAACCTTTGTCATCTCTGTTGGTCTCCATTCCATTGACTATTTGCTGCTACTGTTTTCAGCCTTTTATTTGTTTGTCCTTTCCAAGTATCTCCCTTCTTATCCCATGACTATTTGGATTCCTTTAGCTTTAGACATTGGGTTTTGTTGAAAGTATTTAGTGATCTGTTTGGAAAACTCCAATAATGTGGTTTTTCAAAAGCAGTAGAAGCTCTTTCTGTAAAAAATGTTGTGTGCACTCCACAGTCAGCAGCTTGGCTGCTTTACCCTGGGCTTCTTGCAGATAGCCTGGTGGGGTGATGCCTAGACCTTGTGTTCTACCAGTTTGTTTCATAGTCTTTCCTACTACACCATTGATTTCAGAAATATCCTTTGCTAAATCCTAAAGAGTTTTAACTTTCCTTGGTGTAGTGCAATAATTTCTAGCTAAACACTTGCGAGTTCTACGTTTTCTTTCACTTTGTATTAGAAGGAGAAATAGCAGTTACCAAAGAGCACATTGGGTCATTGCAGCATCTTAAATCCTGATTTACAGACACAATCAGGAACTCAAAAATCTGTGGTGGGATTTCTGCAGTTAATCATTTGGGGTCTGGCTTTGCTGCAATTAAAACCTTGGGGACAGACTTTTTAATGGACTTTAAATCAGTCACACTAAAAAATCTTAATCATGATTCACATTAATGTTCAGGCTTAATGTTTGCATTACTATGCAAGGTTCTTTGGTCTGTATCTTGAACGAGTTTGGGCATCGTTGTACTCCCTATCAAACAGACCTTCTAAGAGTCTACACCAGTGCTGTTAAGTGAATCCTTTTTCCTGTCCAAAGAATTCCAATTTTAGCTGTAATAGAAGGATAATTGGAAAGGAGGCATTTTTGAAATACATTCTCAGAAATTACATGAAGACAAAACTGTCTTAAAGTTCAGTTCTTTGAGAGCTTTTTGAAATCATGTTTCTTAAACCATCTAGGAAATGAGCAACAGGATCAGTGTAGCATGGGTGGTGTTAATGTGGTGTGAAGTTCAAGTGGCTGTACGTGTAGTTACTGAGATGATGTATTTCAGGGGTTTGGCGTCCTGACACAGTTTGTCTTTGCAGTAGATACAGTAGATTGCATTTTCAAGGGAAGATGTAATGAGCCTTACAACTTGGCAGAGAATTCCTGAGACTATTGAAATTGAAAAGAAATGGAAATGTTACTTGGCTGTGTGTGATACTAGTTTTGACTGTATCTGTTTAAGAAAACTCAACATCAATGAGCTCATTAAACCTGATGTTAAAACTAGATTTCAGAGTCAGCAAGCAGACATAATTATTTAATGATGGAGTTTCACTGAGGTTTTTGGGCCTTTTCAGAGTAAAAACCAAATTGTTTTCTTGATGGACAGGTGGCTGCATAGTGGTAGTTATGGCTGATTTTAACAATAGGTGACAGTATGAAAAAAATAAAGCTCATTAGCATTCACTCGACCCAGTGTCTGCACCACTGATCAATGCTTGGCCTACTGTATGGCTTAAAATGCTTAATGAATCTCTGTTTGACAGGAGCCAACGGCTGTTGGAGGAAAATGTGGATGATCTGATAGCTGGCAGGGTGTATGTGGTCTGCACTTTATAAATCAGGAAAATGTGAAGGACTGGGGAGCGGAATGAGTGAGAGAAGCCTTTCAAAGCTGGTGGTGATTGATGAACTTTATTAGGGTTGACACACACGATGGAGGTTTTGCATAAAAGCGTTAGCATCTGATTGAGTGGAAAGCCAGGGGAAAGCAAGATTGCCTGTGTGATTAGCAGAAGGTAATCAGCCATCTGTTAGGCATAATGCACTTAGTAAAGATGAGGACAGAAAGCATATGTGTGCATGTGCTTACACAGGATCTCTCACCTTCCACACAAGTGTCCATGAACACGTCAAGCTGCAGATAAAAACTCTCAGACATATACATTTTCTCCTCCCTACAAGACTGTATACAAGACTGTAGCTAAGTTTTGTACAAGTGCTGCTTTTGAACTGACAAAACCAAATCCACACATTTGTGGTGAATTTCTTAACTAATGGTGTCGTATCTGTCTTCCTGATTGTAGTTATGAAAACAAGCCTCTACCCCAAAAATATCAGGAGATGAACTACTTATTGATCAGAACATTAAAAATGTGATTTCAGCTTTTGGCCTTAAAATCTAAATTCATCTAGTTTATACAGACAATCCAGGTACAGAAAAGACTGTGCTTGAAAGAAGGCTGTATCTGCTGCTGCTGTCTGATGTGTCTCTGGACAAAGAAGGGGGACTGAAACTAGATGATCTCTAAGATCTCTTCCAACCTAAGCCATTCTGTGATTGTTTGCCCACCTAAAGCTGTTACTGGTGCTACTAGGATTTTGTGATGCAGAAAACAATGTCAGAGCCCAAGTTTTCATGCTTAAAAAGCACTTTAGTGGTAAAGAAGGACTCACTGAGGAGGAAATGAATGATTTCTTTACCTTTTTCTCAAAAACTATTTTTGCACAGGAGAGTAAAAAGAGCAACACTAAAAACAATATTGGGTTTTAATGTGTTCTGATACTTATTTCAGTGGTTTGCAGGTCACTAACTGTGTATTTGGTAAAATCTGGAAAAACAAAATTCTCCAGAAATACAGTTTTAAGTCCAACACTTAAAATCAGTCAGTTAGACTATCAGCTATTAAACAATACTTTTAGATCATATATTTTAACTTATCATTCATATCTTCTCTCTAGCAAATTCACTAGATGACAGCCACAGTATAGGAAGGACACCGAGGTACTGGAGTAGGTCCAGAGAAGGGCAGTGAGGCTGGGGAGAGCAGCTGAGGGAACTGGGGTTATTCAGTCTAGAGAGAAGGAGGCTGAGAGGAGACCTTATTGCTCTCTACATCTACCTCAGAGGAGGTTGTAGTGCATTTGCTGCAGCTCTCTTCTCCCAAATTGCTGATATAGGGGGAAATGACCTCAAGTTGCATCAGGGAAGGTTTAGATTGGATCTTAAGGAGAAGTTCCTTCCTGAGAGAGTGCCTGGGCATTGGAGCAGGCTCCCCAGGGAGCTGATGGAATCACTGTCTCTGGAGGCACTTAAAAAAAGGAGTAGATCGAGCACTTTGAGACCATGGTCTAGGGGTTAGGGAGATGTTGGGTTGATGGCTGGATGTGATGATCCTGGCAGTCCTTTGCAGCCATGATGATTCTATGGAGTGTTCTTAAAAATACTTTTCAGATCTCAAATAAAAATCTGTTTTGTAGAAGCTTGTCATATGCCACTGATGGTATGTTATGCAAGTATTTGAACTCACAAAGAAGACCCTGTGCCCCATCCTGCTGTTTCCATCTTCCATGTTTCAATATAAAATCAACATCTAAAGTACTGGAGAGGAAAGGGTGTAGCTAGAGGAGAATAGATGCAAATGTCTGCCCAAAAACAGGGTGGAGGGCAGTTTGTTTCATAGAATGGTTTGGATTGCAAGTGACCTTAAAGATCATCTAATCCCAAGTCCCTGCCATGGGCAGGGATATGTCTCACCAGACCAGGTTGCCCAGAGCCCCATCCAACCTCACCTTGAACACTTCCAGGGATGGGGCTGCCACAACTTCCCTAGGCAACCTGTTCCAGTGGCTTGGCACCCTCAGAGTGAGGAACGTCTTCTTTAAGATAATTCATCATCTTTTAGTTTGAAGCCATCCCCCTTGTCCTATCACCAGAGTCCCTCATAAAAACTCCCTCTCCAGCTTTTCTGTAGCCCCTTCAACTATGGAGCTGCTGTATCTTGAGTAGCTGATACCTTAGCAAAACTTTATTCCAAGTGACTGACCTACTTGGAAACATGGAAGTCTGACTTGCATGTGGTCAGTAATCAAAAACCAGACTCTACCTCTAATCAGAAGTGTTTTGGCAAGTTCTACAGCCTCTAAACTGCCTGAAGTAGTTATGTCTGTGAGGGCTGCTGTTGCTGCTGGGCTTTGCTGTTCGCTGCTCAGTATTTCAGATTCAGAACCTTGTGACAGCACCGCTGTGGCAGGCATTTGTCTATTTAACTTTCTTATCCGATGCCCGACGGTGACCGGAGCTTCCCTCCGTGCCATGCCAGTGCCTGGCACAGGCCAGACAGGGAGTGACGGGGCAGTTGTGTTGCTTTGCCACAGCTGCGACGGAGCCAGGGGAGGGATGGTGGGGTGGAGCTAAGCGCTTCTCCTGTGTCGCTGCCACTTCAGTGCCAGCCTTCTCGGAGAGGGCAAGAGAACCTTTCGTTTTCCTTTCTCTCGGCGTAGTTGGATGACGATGCCTTTTCTTTCTGCCAAGAAACAATTTAATGAATCTGTGTCCTAGTGTTCAGGCTCTGTGGTTTCTAGCTACAACAATTTCTCCTTTCAAGCATTTGTTAGGCTTTTTAAAGCTCTCCCAGGCCTTGCTAATTACTATCCACATTGTGTTTTATTACCATTGTAGGACTTTTTGTTTCTAAGAATGTGAAAAGAAGGATCTATTTTGAAATTTCTCCACAGATTCCTACTTGAATTGTTGCAACTTGTGATCTGGCAGAATGAAAAGGATTCAAGGGATCCTAAGAGCAACTAGGATTAAGGAGGCATTAGATATAATGCCAGAGAGCCTGTATATAGAGTCAAGTGCATCGTAACAAGAAACAGGTCAGCAGGCTCCTAATGGGTGCTAATTACAAATGGAGTGTTTCAAGGCTAGAGCTGCACTCTGCATGCAGCGTGGACCGGCTTTTGTTTGCTTCTGCAGGAGCATGTTTTAATTTCTGTTTGCTAATTGCTTTAATGTCCCTACTAGAGCTGAGCCATGCTGGAAAACTCTTTACAGAGTGCCAAGTTTGGTTCTTTGCTTTTGTTTTGTTTGGGATTTTGTGTGTGTGGTGGGGGTTGGTGGGGGAAAATGACCAAACAAGTGCTGCCCTTCCTGTGTTTCTGTATCACTTAATGATTCAGGACCAACTATTTGGGCTGGTAGGCACGTTTAATCTGTTAATGATAAACACGTGCAAATAAGAGCCAGGTGGAAATTAGGACCATGTGCTTCACCCAAATTTCATTTTCAGGAGGAAATAATGCAAAGAATATGCTTCAAGTAATAGTTTTGGCTGTTAGATGATATTTGCTTAATGAGCTTTAAAACAGTGAGCATCAGAGTCTAAGAGAAAATTGCTTTCACACTGAGAGATAAATCTGAAAATGTATTTTGAATTGTATGGCCACAGAGTTTAAGTTGAAAAGAGGGGGACTTGAAAAACTCTGCATCCTGAAATGATCATTTCAGACAAATTAGCTGCAGAGGTTTTTTATTTGACATGATTTAATTCAGAAGTCTTCAAAACTTGAGCTAAAACAGGTGGAAGTTATACAGCAGGGCTCAGGAATGACTGGAATCTTCTTATATTCCATTTCCTTGATTGTGCTGAGAGAAGATTTTGTTCTGAAGTGCTAAATTAATAATTAGTAGCTTAATATGAGTTCTAAATATTGCTTGGTGGGGGTGATGAATGTGCAAAAGAGAATTTTCCAAGTCATGACAGGTAATAAAACCAAATAAGCATTAAATGTAATGTTTTTGGTCCTTCCCAGTAGGACTCTGACTGCCTGCAGGAACAGCATCTGGATGCTGAGACTGCCTGAAATATTTAGGAATATAACTCTGTACTCACCATGTAGTTGATTTAATAATGAGGGGCCCTGGCTTCTTTTCTGCAATCCTACAGCTATTACACTGAAAGCTAAGATTCAGTGTTTACAGAGATGAGAGGCAGAGGGTTAGAACTTGGAATGTTGCCCAAATTAATAGCTAAGTTATCTGCAGTCTTAGCACTGTGGAAAAGGAACCTAGGCAAAAGTTATTAGAATGCAGTTGAAGCATTTCTAAACACAGAGGGTTGACAGCAACCTTCTGTGTTACGTACAGCTAGAGTGTGCAGAGAAAGAGGTACCAAGTAAAGTGTTTAACTTTTCCAGTGAACCTTTTAAATGCCTACTGACAACAGCATTTGAGCTTTAATAGAGCCACCTTTGTGAAGTGATGCTTTAATTTTAGATGTGTATTTTGACATTTCTAATTCCTGTCTCTGTTTCATTATTTTGTGGCAGTTCTTAGTTTAATGGAACTATAAGAGTTTGAACTGCAGAGCCAGAATCTCTCTAATTCAACTATGCAATATCCTCATATATTGTCCTCGGCGGACACTTCAAATGTGCCTTCAAACTTTTTGTTTCATGGGATCAGTAGTTGCGTGGAAAGTAGGGAAATTTGAATAGTACTGAGATATTTTGTGTTTAGTCATAAATTTCAGGCTAAGGAGTATGTTCTGGTATACAATACAGATACCATTCCAGTGTTAACTTGTGGAGTTCAGGAAAGCTCTGCTAGCTTTGTCAATGCTCAGTTTATTGATGCTGCAGCCGCAGAAGATCAGGGTATCTTTTTCATCAATGAAAAATATCAGTTCTGAGGTGACTATTGTGACAGAAGCGTGGTATTTGTTGTTGTTCTCATCCAAAGAACTTGTTTGTTTGAATTGACTAAGGTAATTTGAAAAAGCTAGTTATTCTTCAACACCTTGCATAGGACTAGATGATCTTTCGAGGTCCCTTCCGATCCGTAATGATTCTATGATTCTTATGGTGAAGAATTTATTTATAACTACGACACCTCTCAGGCATTGATGCTTAATCCTTGTTTCATAAATATTTTTTGTGGCAAAATTTGCTCCTGTAAAATCAGTCTTTTTTTCTTTTTGTCTTCACAGCTATTTTGGAAAGAGTTATGGTTCAGGCTTTCCCATGTTAGCCATGGATGTAGCACTTTCTCCCATGAGAACACAAGAACTGGATCCCATGCCGTCTGATGCCTCTCCCATGCTCATAAACATGACTCCTACAGTCGAGCAAGATGGAGAAGAGGATGAAATGAAAGAGCTTGATTCTGGCCAGCAGTATGAAAAACCACCTCCTCTTCACACTGGAGCAGATTGGAAGATTGTTCTCCACTTGCCAGAAATTGAGACCTGGCTTCGGATGACGTCTGAAAGAGTCAGGGATCTGACCTACTCTGTGCAGCAGGACTCGGACAGCAAGCATGTGGATGTGCACCTAGTACAGCTGAAGGTAGGATGCAATAACTATCGCAGACTTCTGGGTGAAAGCACTTTGCACAACTCTGCTGCTAGTAACGTAAGAAACCCAAAGTCTTTTCATAACTGCTGTAGCATGCGTGTCAGTTGGTGTTTAAGAGTGAGTAAATCTTTTCCAGGGACATAAGAGAAACCAAATAATTTTCAGATTTTTTGCTATGTTGTTTTCCCTTCACTTAATTCAACAGACACATCTGTACTAATGAACCTGTTCACACCCCAAAAGCAGCTAATACAACAGGAAGCGTAACCTGACTGGACAGCTCAGGAGTCCTCAGAAATATTCCCATTGGTTTTAATGGGGTTCAATATCTAAAAAATAACTAAAACTCCCAAATTTGTGTCCCAGTGTGAGTGACTGCTCATTTGAAAAGTAAAGAGGTTTCAGAGGCAGTAGAAAGGTGGTTTAATGTCTGATCTTTTGGTCATAGGGTTATATTGAAGATTGAACCCAAGTTCAATTTATTTTAAGATCTGAGCCTTGGTAAGAAATGTGAAGTGATAAGATTCAAACAGTCACAACCAGTACATAGTAGTCTTCTCTCTGCAAGAAAAGGCATTAGCAAGGACTTTGTCCCCCAAACATCTGTGTTTTGTGTAAACTGAAAGAGCAATGATCTCCTTTCCTCTAACCCTGCAACTGAACACAAGTATCTTAAACAATTTTCTGTCTTGGTCCTAGATTTAAACTTTGGTGTTGGATCTTTAATGGTATGAAGGAAATTCAAGGGGAAGTTCAAATAAGTAGTGTCTGGATGGCTAATATATATTTGTTTTACTGGCTTGGTTTGATGCAGCAGATGAAGCTTCTGGAGGCAGTAGTCTCCAAAAATAGCAGGCAAGTGCTCTCTCTTCATACTGAGCTGTCTTCAGAGTTGCATTACAAGGCCTGTTTATGTGAACATAGTCTTCCTTCGTACTCAGCGTGATGGTATTCTATTTGTGTTTATTTTAGAACTGGATCTGTAACACTGTCTTAAAATACAACTCTGTGTACTACCCACAGAGCAATTGTGCTGTAAGCAGTGCTAACCTAACAGCTCATCTTGAGTTTATATTCCCCTGATGTTTCTGAAAAATCCAGAGTACTCATCTCCAGCTTTTGATGAGAGAAAGGACTTTGTGCAGTAGGTTTTAGCAAACATACCTGAAAGATAATTCTGCTGCCAGACACGGCAAATCTTGCTGGACTTGTTGCTGATGTGGGGTTGCTTGTGGCTGTGTTAGTGCAGTGCTGAGCTGAAACTACAGGGCTGTGGAGCTTGTGGACCCTCACACAACCACACGACAAAGTTTTATTTTCAAATGGATAAGAGGATGAGTAGCATCCTTAATGGCTTTCTCATTTTTAGAATTTGAGGAGTTGCAAGAGTCAACAGTCCTTCATAAAATGCTTTGCCTATGGTTTTGGGTTTTTTTTTCCTGGGTAAGCAGTTGTTATAGCACCTGGGGCATGTTTGGGACTAGGAGAGTTCTGGAATAACATGAAAGAATCTCAATTATTTGCAATTATCTGGCCTTGTCAGCCTGGGAGGTCTGTCACTGAGGCTGTCAAGTACTCTGTGTGCAGCCCCTGGACTCACTGGGAAGTGCTCTTTTCCTGTGTGGTTGTACATGACTGTGTCTGTGAGTATAAACAACAATGACCTGGCTGAATCTATTTCTAAATTATTTTATATGTTTTGTATTTTTTCACAAAGTAACACAAAAAGCCTTCAAAAAGATCTGAAGTCGTTGAAATACAGTAAACTATTAGCAAGGGCTTTAGGAATACAGAGCTTCAGTGACTTGTTCACCTTTAAGCATGTGCATAGAGACCAAGAGTAATAAGTGTGTGAAAGCAAGGGTGGTGCCAACACTTTTATCAGGCATTAGATATACTTTAGATAAACCATTTATTTCAGAATTATTTAGCTATATTTATCTTTGTATCCTGTTGCACAGTGTAACCTAATGAAAATGGTCTAAGTAAAAAGCACCAACCATAACCTCATGCAGATCCTGTTCTTGAATTTCTCCTCTACTCTTCTAATTCCACTTGAGAGGTTCATTCCAACTGATCTGGGTCCTTGTGGAATTGTTCTCAGGCTGGTCAGAGGGCTGCTGAGCAGACTGGAAAAAGTTTCACATGACTTCTATACAGCACACACCAGTTCAGTGTTTTCTTTTTATGACATCAGGGTTGTGTGCTGATTGATGTCGAGTTTGCGATTCAGTGTAACTCCTTTGCAGCACTACGGGGTTTTTGCCTCACATCCATTTTATTTGTCAAGTCTTTGTTCATTATCATTAGGAAAATCTTCACTGAGAGGGTCGTCAGGCCTTGGAACAAGCTGCCCAGGGAGGGGCTTAAAGTGCCATCCCTAGACATACTTAAAAGTTGTGGAGATTTGGAGCTCAGGGACAGGGTTTGGAGGTGGCCTTGAGACAGTTGGGTTAATGGTTGGACTTGGTGACCTTGAAGGACTTTTCCAACCTAAATGATTGCGTGTTTCTATCATTATTGAGCTTCTTTTCCCCTCCCATTCTCCAAGTGTGTCCCTGACTTTTTCTGTTTGAAAACTATACTTGGATATGCTGGAATTATCTCCATCTAACACACCTATTGCTGTCATGTGTGAAATTAAGAAACCTTCTCTAGTCCTTTGTCCAAACCATAGAGACAAAAATGAATGACACAGATGCAGGATAGAAGTCTGTAATGAAAGCATCCCTGAAAATGATGTTTGAGCTGCAAATGTAGCAGTAGGTGAGACAATTATTTGTTTTTTCATAGCTTGTTTTCCTCACCTAGGAGAGGCCAAGCTCCATTTTTATGCAGTTTGCTATTAATTTTGGATGCTTGAAGTTGATTTCCCTCCTCTGACTGTCAGTTGGCTTGTAGTGACAGGGCTGCTTTGAGGAGCTAGCCAACAGCAGAATTTTGAAGTTATTCCGTGGAAAAGTTGCTCAGCAAATGAAGACTCTCTCTTGTGAATAGTCACTGTGTATTCCCGTTGTAGATCTGTCTGCGCTTCTGCTCTTTCTACAGTCAAGAGGGTTGTTTCGTGTTCGTGGCTTGTTCCCTGGGGATTTTGGTGTTTGCTGCCAATCTCTTTTCATGCTACATGAATTAGGGCTTTACTAGCCACCACAGACCCTTTGAAAATACTTGTTTCTCTTGCTTTTGCAATGCCCTTTCTCAGAACTAGCCACTCAGCGTGAGTGGGAGGCTTGGTTAATGTTGTCCCTTGGGAAATTTCCTGGAAAGCTCAGCTTCACCGGAGAGCTTCAGTAAGAGAGCTGCATGAATTACAACCCTCCAGGGCCTAGGATGCCTTGTATGAATCATTTATCTGGTCATCACTCTTAACTCAAGCTGTGCGAAGATACGTTTACATCTCTAACACATTAGTGTAGCTGTGACCAGTTGCAAAACTCTGTAAAAGAAATGAAACAAAATGCTTTTACTACAAGCAAATCTACACATTCTTTGTGTCCTCGTATTGTGCTTACCCGCTGAGATGCTTTTGTGATCCATTTAGGGTTTTTTTTATTGCCAGCAAAATAGGCTTAATGTTATAGCAAATTCTTTCCTGGAATCTTCCTGAGGTCCAACCCGAATTCAGCTCCCATTCTTCTGCTGTATTTCTTATCCCTTAATCTACTTAGGGAAGGGGCTAGTGTTTCAACTCACTGATTACTGCTTCCTATCTTCTGAAAATTACTGTAATTTTGGATGATCTAGTGTAAACTTTTGTATTTGGGATGCCTGGTAACTTCTAATGAACCATGGAGTAAGGCACTCCACCAAGATGTATAGGAACTAAAGAACGTTCAAATGCAATTCAGATAATGCAAATAGTGATTTAAGGGTTATCTGTGACTATGTTATCTCCACTCTGACCCATGATTTACAGTTTTTGAGAACTATTTTAGATGAGCTGTAGCTACAGGACAAAATGTACACTCTAAATACCCCTATGATGAAAGTGAACTGCAGGGAAGATGTAAGTTACGTAATACTGAACTAGTTAATGTGCCCTGCATGTCTCAGAGACTCTCTTAAAATAATAACCAAATGAATTTTGGTTTCCTTAATCCTGTAAAATTCTCTGAAAAAAAATAATCTGGAAAGTTTAAAAGACCATGAGGGTTTCAGTTAAATCAGAGAACATTAGAGATTGGAAGGGACCTTGAAAGATCACCTAGTCCAATCCTCCCGCCGCAGCAGGATCCCCTGGATCAAGTCAGACAAAACATATCCAGCCAGGTTAAATGCTGAGGGGGTGGGGGAATATTCTTGATGTTACCAACACTTTACTGAAAAAGCTTTTAAATAGCTTTTCTTAAAATAGGTGGGGTTTTGTTGTCTACTGCAGATTCAAAGCAATGAAAAAAATATTCAGAATCTTCAAGCTCATATGAATTGCATATATAACATAAAATCCAGCTCCAGCTGTACTGCAGACTCGGAGCTCTAACTACCAGGATTTCTTTACTGCAAGTGTAGTAAGATGATGTTATATTTCATTCTTAACAGAAGGGATACTCCTGTATTGGATTAGTTATTTAAAGGAACACATTCACAACATCACTTCTTTTTTCTTTTTTACGAGATCTGATGATGGTTCATAGGTTTGGGAAAGCACTTAAACACCAAGCAAATAGGAATTTCTCTGTTAAAATATGATGTGTGACACTGCTTTTTACACACGGCCGTTCCAGTGTGTTGACAGTGCTGGCAGATTACAATCTAAGTAACTGCAGACATGACTTTTTTTTTTTATTATTTATTTTAGCCAGAGGGCTTAAACATAGACAGAAATATGCTACCTGACTGGCTGCATATTAAAACCAAGTTTGCTTGTTGAACTGTGGTGAAAGACTAGGTAATAAATTCATTTATCTCTACGGACCATTGCCAGTGGAATACATTTCTCTAAACACACAAAGTATGTTTACATCACGCTGGTATTGGTGAAATACCTTTTTGGGGGGGAAAGGCTTAGGGTTAAAAGCACATTCTAGAAGAACCTCCAGTCTAAATTTATTGCATGCTCATCCCAACAAACTTGGTGGGGCAATTTTATGTGTCTTAATGCACTTAGCATTTAATCAGTGGGTCATAAGATTTGTTTGGATAAAAACTGATTTGTTGTGGGTATTGTTTTTCAACTGTTTGTAGAGTCAAACATGTTTCTTCTGTTCAAGTTATTTCTCAGTCTGTGTGTATTATGCACTCCAGAACTGCCAGGCACTTCTAAGTAACTCTACAGCAGCAGGTGACTTACAATAACACATCTATAATTCTATAATGCAATCTTGATATCTCTGTATTTTATGTTCTCAGCTTGCTGGAATTGTAGTGTTCAGTAGGGCAGTCAAGTGTAAATGCAGGTAAATACAGATTAAAAGTTCTGAAGTTGGGTTTTGCAGATCCAGCTACTTGCAGTCCAGGGTTGAACATCAAACGTAGTGTGTGTTTTATTAGCTTTTCTTATTTTATCAATAGCTGAGTGTGCCTACCTTTAAAACATCTTGAAATTTCCCTCTGTGCCTTGTGCTTGTTTGCTACCATTGAATGTGCTTTACTAGTCACACCACGTCAGTAGAAGTCATCTTGATTTTGTAGCTTTTAGGATAAATTCTCTTCTGCTTGAGGTGAGAAAATCTTTCTCCTCATCCCCCTCAAACTGCCCTTATCACTTGGCTATCTATTATCAAATATAGACTATAAGAAAAGGATGAAAGCATTGGGAACTAATTAAATTAAGAGGAAAATGTAGAAGCAATAAGAAATTCCTGTCTGTTGTAGTATCATCTCCGAGTAGGAAAGTGAGAACTGGTTGGTTAGCTGGCTGTTATCCATGTATCATGGGAATGAAAGCTGCTAAAAGCTTGAAAGGACCTAACTGGTAACCCCAGTGAAAATGGAGGATCTAGCCTACATAATTTATCAGGATAGCTGAATGAATAATAAATGCTGCAGACAATGTGCTGACCCTTTTTAAGTTTGGACCTTCTTTCCAGAGGAGCAGGCAAAAGACACTGGCAAAAATTATTGCAATTACTGCTCCTGTGACAAAGGGACTTGAATATTCCTTGAAGTAGTAGCAGACACCAGAACTAGAGATAACTTCTGGCCTTGGGCAGAAGAGGCAAAAATACGAGGAGGTGTAAGTGACCTAACAGACTCATTTGGGATCTGTATTCACAGCCTTTGGAGAGGAGTTGTGGACTATATATGGAGCATCTAAGCCCTCCTCTTAATGCAAAGGTACAATCTGCACAGCTTCTTCAGTCAAGCTGAGTTTTTTTGAAAGCAAACCAGTAAGGACTCCCTGGGAAAACAGCCTCTAAAAATACTCTGACATCCCCTCCAAGGGAGTGCTCACCTTGCAAGGATAGCAATGTCTTAATTAGTTTCTGAAAAATGTGTTTGGATGTAGAAGACAATGTGTAATTCATGGAGGTGTAGCTATAATAGCATCTGCAACGTTATGGAGGGTCATAAGGTTGTTCTAAAATAGATATTTGGATTACTCAGCAGTCAGCAGACTCGGGAGAAGAAAGGTGAACATTTGCCTGTGAAAAGGGAATTAGAGCCTGATGATGGAGGAGAAAGTAGGTGTTTCACCACTCTCAATGTCAGAGTTCTAAAAATAGAAATGCTGCAAAGCCTCACCCTCATTTGGATGTCCACACTTTTGCAATACATATTCCTGAATTCCTGGTTCAGACCTCAGCAACACCTGACTGCACAGAAGCACTCTTTGACCAAATGTAATGATTATTTCTCCCTCTCCTTGCTTCACATTGCTCCTGTGTTAAAGTAAGCTAATACAGCCTTCAGCAAATGAGCTGATGTGCTTTACCAAGGGTCTCTGGAGAAACATTGAAGTAAATATCAAATTCCAGCACAGATGTTACCTATTACAGTCTTCTCCAGTCTGTATCTTAATCTCACTCAAACACAAATGTTTACTGGATATAAAGATGTAATGGTATAGATGCTTCTCAGTACGATGGAATGCTCAGTCATCATGGAAATTAATTAACCAACACATTTGCTGAGAGAATGTGTTTTGTCGCTTAGAGTACGTGATGATAATAGCACCTACTGATGTCCAGGATTACTGGGAAAACATTAAATTAATACTATTTCAATGGTATCAGTAAGATTTAGTAGCGCCAACTTCTTAAAGGCCATTAACTCTATTTTTATTTGAAAGTAATGGTGCCAATGGGAATTTTTATTATGGTAGCTGTGACTTCGAGGAAAGAATTTATTTTATAAATATTTATTTTGTAATTATATATATTGAGATATGTGTGTATAAACAGGACCACACGTAAAAGAGCCAGTGCCATATAAATCATCCTTTCGATTCTCAAGGAGTTGTTTGCGTCTAATAGTTTAGAAGGTAGGATATTATTACGTTTTCTAACAGTAATTTACTTGTGACTTGCACTGTGAGCTATTACATTTGCAGATGTTTTCTTGCTTTGCTGCTTTCAGTGGGCTTTGTGGACGTATTTCTTATTAGTCATTACACTGGCTGTGTTTGCTTTTTGAATTTATAATTACATGTCACACATAATAGATATCTCATAACTGTAATATGGCATAAGGGAGCAGTCAAAGAACAGGCACAGAAAATTGCACAAAACATAAGGAATTGTTTAGTTTGCTGCATTATTTTTGAAATTGCCTGATGTGGTTTTATTATAAACAAACTGAGAGAAGAAAATTTGGGTTATAGGATAGTTGTTGTCTGAATGCCAGAAATGCATCATGAATATTTCAATAACGTAGCATGCTTGCATTTTTAGTAAGAACACATTCCACAAGCCCATGGTTTTTAAATATCCTTGGATATTTGCCTCTCTAGTTACGTGAATTCTTCCTCAGAATGAAATCCCTTTTTCTATAGCAAACTATTAAAAAGCCATCTGTGACTTGATGTGCTTCGTAAATCAGTTAAAATCTCACAGCTACCAAGCAAGTAAGCACAGCAGAGGGTGTAATGTGCTGTGCAGTGGAGAGAGCAAGGACACATCCCTATAGCTGTGTTTGTACTTTCAGGTGAAATCTTGCTCTGTCCATAGGACCCATTCTGTGACAGAGGTGCATGAGATGTTTTCTGGAGGACTGAGATGTTCATGAGGTCTTGGCTGAGCCTGATTTTAATTAGAATTGTAGAATCCCTTTGGGTTGGAAGGGACCTTGAAAGCTCAGCTAGTCCCTGCCCACTGCAGTAAGCAGGGACATCTCCAATTAGATCAGGTTTCTCAGAGACCTGTCAAACCTAGCCATGACTATTTTCAGGGATGGGACAGCTTCCAGCTGCCTGGGAACCTGTTCCAGTGTTTCATCACCCTCACTGTAAAAATCACCTTCCCTATAACTCGTCGTCTTAGTGCAGCCTGGGAACCGTGCTAGACCCTGAGCTTTTCTTCAGGAATGCTCTGGAGCTTGGCCTAATTATTTCCATCTAACAAATATAACTGGGTGACAAGTCTGGGCAGGAGCCTAGATTCAGGCTAATGTCTGACTAACGGTGTAGGCGTAGCGATGTCATGTGCTTTAGAAAAGGTTATAAGTACACTCTGGGGGTTTTTTTTTCTTGGGTTGTCTTGTACTTCTTTGAGAAGCCTTAGCAGTGTTGCATGCATGCATAAGATGCAATCTGAAGACCTGAATGTGTTCCCTGTAACTGTCTCTAGTGACCTGGTGCAGAATCAGACAAAGATGAGCAAGTTTTCTTTCTGAACAGGAACTGAACCTTTTACAAAAGACTGCAGAAACAGAGAGAAAAGGAGAATGAATACTACCAGTTCCTTCTGTTAAAGCTTTATGTATGCTCCCTACTCTTTTTCCCTTTAAGTGATTCCCTGGAGGAAGCTTTTGGTTCCAGGCCTTGCATTTCAAAAGATGGAACACTTCTCTCTTTAGGAAATGTTTCCATTGCTTTTTGGAAATCACATGTAGCTCAAAAGGCATAAAGCAGCTTTGCATTAGCAATGTCACCCTCCCAAATTCTCACAGACCACTTTGGAGCTTTCACAACAACATAAAATCCAGAGAATCTAGTGCTGAATTGCAACTTCCGCTTTCCTTGAGCAGTGTTTTGACTTTTTCCAACGTGTGTTAGCTGTGAAAATTCATCCCACAAATTTCAGTGAAGGTTTTAGGGCCTCCTCATCAGGCCCTGCAAACTGCCCTTAGCTGTGGTTGTGCACTTCAAAAAGGACTTGACATCGGTTTCAATGCACAGTCGTCACTTGGCGCAGCCGTTTTACAGTGTTCTGCTGTAAATCTGCTTCTGATCACAAATTATTAAGCAGGCGAGAAAGCAAGAACTGTTTCTTCTGCACAGCAGGTTCTGTAGATTTAATCTTAGTTTATCTGGTTATGTAGAGCAAACAGATTTATATTGCATTTCAAATGCAAGTGTGTTCTAACATTGTGAACATTCACATACATGTGTCTAGGGGTGTGCGTGTGTGTAAACATCTGTGTACGTGTTTGCAAAACCATAGGAGGAGTTCCGAGCCACTGCTGCCTCAGTATTTGCATATCCACTTACTCCTGTTGTACTTGTGTTTCTTTGCCAAGATTCTTCTGGATCTGCTTTACTACAGTGCACTGTAGTAAGCTCTGTGGCATCAGCAAAGTGGTTTGTACATCACTCAGTCTTCCTGTGAAACAAGTGGCTGGAATTTGTCACTGTATCCCAGCACCGTCAATTAGGAAGAAGAACAAATTGTCAAATGGGGGTCTGCAGGTTCATTAATGATTCATGCTCTAAAGTCATAGGGCTGTAATACTAAACTGAATATTCTTATTTGCATTTCAGCACTTCTTGTGAGGTCATATTTTTAAGAAGAAAGAAAGGCAACAAAACTTTTAATTAGATGCGAGATTTTGAGGTTATAAATGAATTTAACAATCTGAACACATAAGAATGTTATCAGGGGCCTTGAAACCCAAACCAAAATAAAGACAAAGGGGCTATTTCAAAGGGCAATGCATTAGGATTTGTGTGAACATGCTGTAGTTTAAGCTATGTTCTGTGTTTTCTTTGCCGAGGTCATCTGGACTTCTTTCATACAGCATGTACAGGGACTTCCTGAAAGTTCCAGTGCCTTGTTTGACTGTGAAGATAAGACAGTTCATTACATATTTGTTTGTCCATTATCAGGTACAGGATCCCTTGGATAGCTGTTCTGCATTGCCACTGGCACTTGCACTTAAGTGGCTAATCTCAGTGCATTGAATGAAAATGGCAAATGTGACTCGGCACCTTACCTGTAAATGTGTGTGACCTCATAGAGATTGTCATGCGTGATGCACACTCTTCAAAGTGTAATTCAGGTGTCTACATTACTGAGGAGTCTAGGCCAGCAGTTCAGTTTGAGGGATTAAGGCAGAGGTAAATAGGAAAAGAAGGCATAGGAAGGGAGCCAGTCACTTTTCTCCACAGCAGCATGGCATCTCTGATTCTGAATAACGCTGTCATCTTTCACAGAAACACGGAATACTGACAGTGCTGTATTTCTTTGAAGAGTAAATAGAAATGCTGAAAGCGTGCATTTTTTTACCACATTGCAATTTAAATTATAAGATGCTGATTTTCAGCTGTGATCTGAAAGAACAGTTTCACTAACTCAAATATATTCCTGATTCTTTCTTGATCCTAATTATGAATGAAATGTTCCTGATAATGCTCAACATCAACCCTTGTTTTCCTTTTTTATAATGCTAAGGAATAAATAAGCACAGCATCAAACGTTGGAGTGGTGGTCTCCACTGATATTTAAAACCATTATCAATATTGTAGTTGTGGTATTTGGGACCAATTTGTGAATTGTGCACCTGTTCTTAACTGTGAGCTAGATTTTCTTGGCTACTGTGTCTTCTCATGTAGGAAAGCTAAAAAAAGGAAGCAAGAAAGCTAGGGCCATACCTGTAAGTTATTAAAAAGTGTGCTTGAGAAACTATCAAGGCAGTAAAGCCTGTTCTGTTGTGCTGAAAAATAAGTGTTTAACTAGTCAAAAGAGTACACGTGTTGCCGTGGACCAGCTCCAGGGTTTTATTTTGTTAGGTTACAAATATGTTCGTTTTCTGGTCTCCCTCTGTTTTCTCTTCCTTTCTGCTCTTTCCAGGTTCATTGTCGAAATTGTTTTGTCTTTCAAATCTCCCATCTGGTTCTTGTCCTTTTTCATCTTTTTCCTGTCTGTCCTTCACCACAGCACGTTGCTGAGTCATCTGCTGCCACGCTGAATGGCTACTTCAAAAAGCTGCTCTTTCTTTCCTAGCCTGGACCAATGCCACACTCTGTGGAGAGGGTAGGAGCTTGCCAGAGCACATGTTTCAGAAATACTGCATTAGACGTGAAGGAAGGAAGTAGAGGACAATGCTGTTCTCTACACAAGGGCCTTGTCATGCTAGTCCTTCAGACTTGTTCTTTCATTTTTAATAATAACATTGTTTAGGTTGGAAAATACCTTTAGGATCATGGAGTCTGACTGTTAACCCAACTGTCCCAAGGCCACCCCTAAACCCTGTTCCTAAGCTCCAGATCTCCACAAATGAAACACGTCCAGGAACTGGCGATCCAACCCCCTCCCTAGGCAGCCTGTTCCAAGTCCTGATGACCCTTTCAAGTCTGACTTTGAGTCAAGTTAACCCTCTAAGTTTGACTTTGTGTAATTTCTATGACCTCAGAAAAGTAAAGAGAAAGTTCATTTTAAAATCTGATACCTGCTCTACAACGCTCAAAACAGTGACTGTATGTTCTTAGCATATAGGACTTGTTTCTCCTTCAAAGAGTTTCTTGTATGGTCGTGGTGTGTTCCTGCAGCAAATTGTCTGTCAGTGGTTGGCTCTGTGTTGACACACGGTCCTGCATTGCTAAGCCTGATCTCAGTGGCTTTAATGGTGGTTTTACACGTGGTTTTGCATGTTCTGTTCCCTTGCTGCAGACCAAAATGGCTTAGTTTTAACAGAATATGCATTGCCCTTTGAATAATCTGGCCTTGAATCAGAAATAGAATTTTTAGCATTTATAGAAAGGAGGCAACTTGACAGTTAAAAATGGCAGCCGAGGAGGAGCTTTAAATTTTAGGCATCTACAAGAATTTCCAAGAATTCTCCATTAAACTGCCATTATGAAATGCTTCAAGTCTACTTTGAAGACCTTACTTCATCAAATTGTTCCAAGTTAGTGGAATTTACTTTCTTGCAGAAGCAGCTGCAATTGGGAAATGTTACAGTGCAGTTACTAGGGCCAACCTGAACACAAATAAAAATGTTACGCAAAGTCCGAGCTCCAGCCCTCAGTAATGCACAGAAAGGCAGAGAACTCCTCTACTTCTAGGACATCGTTTCACAAACATGGCAGTTTTGTGCTCCTGAGAAGCTCCTGAGCTGTATAGAACTACTCAAATGTGGAGTTTAATAACACCTTTGAAATGCTTCTTAGCAGCTGAGTAAACTGTCTATAACATTGTACCTTGCTGAGTTAATTTTATGAAGGATTAAAACATCTTTATTGCATTGTTACCCTATTAGAGAAATCACATTCACAAGGTACAAATTTTGTATCATGCAGCATTGCAGAAAAATCTTCCGTTTTATCCTCTTGGTTCACTAGAAAAGAAGTTAGTGGAGATAAATTATGTTTCAAATAGATTGGCTTTGTGTGTATTTAAGTGCATTTACTACCGCTGTTAATCTTGCTTTCGTTGTTCCTAATCATAAAACATTTGTGAGAAACCTCCACCAAATCTAATGTCTTAGAAAGCTAGAATTTGTGTTTAAAGGAAAAAACAAAAGAGCCCAAAGCAAAACCCCAGAGTCTCTGTGCAATAACCTTCTCTAATATCTAGTAACGTCACTGTTCAGGGCAATGAGACGTTTCAGGGAGGTTTTGCCTGTCAGCCGGCAGCTCTAGGCTGCGGTTGTGCTGCAGCACCACCTGCTGCTCCAGGGAGCTGAGGAACTTCCCTGCAGCTGCTGTTGCTGCTGCGGGGAAAAGAACAACTTTTGAAATATTTTAATTATTATTTGTTGAAAGTTCCCTGTCACATGTACAGAGCTCTGGAGCATCAGTAGCAGTTTGCAAGGTATTTTTAAAGTGTTTATCTGAAAAGAAAAGCCGTTGTTACTAATAGATCCAATTTGCAAAGTAAAATGCTGGCTCTGGCGATGGTAAAGCTGATACAGAGCCCTCAGGGAATTGTGTGTACACTTCCCTATATGCTGCTGTTTATAAATATTTATTCTGGTACTGCCTTGAAGCATCCCATTCCTGCAGTGCTTTGTGAGGGCAAGACTGCAGCTCGGGGAAGCTGCAAAGTGGGGGTTTAACTGAAGAGTATCCCTGAAGATGGAGGTAGTACCTACAGCACCAGGAGTTTCTCCTCCAATACAAACCTCCAGGCCCACATGGGGCACTCCATGAATCAGTATTTTAGGTTTTTCCCCCACTATTTCATAGTTGTTTACACAGTGCAAGTCAGCACAACAACACCCCTTATATACTTGGTATAACACAGGTCAGACAGACACAGAGTGACCTGGACTGAATCCCAAAGCAAACTGGCAGCAAAGTCCAGGAGTAAGAACAATTTATTTCAGTGTCACCAATTCATGAGACTGCTGCTGTTACCACCCCCTCATCCTCGTGGGCATTTCCTATGGCAAATGCTCTCTGTTTTGGTCACATTTTAGGTTTTATGTTGTGAACGAGCATTAATCTGTTCTTGTAAGCATCATTACAACACCCATTCTCCAGGAAAGGTGCAGACATCAAAATAACACCCTGGAACCGCAGTGTATCTAGCATGGTAAAATGTTAGCCCGAGAAATGCCCTTATGCATTAAGAAGACTAAGGGATTTTAGTTAGCTTCCCTCGATAAGTTACTGACCATCCAAATATAAACATGATAAACGCCTTTTATCCGAAAGTACTTGTGTTTTCTTTCACTGAATAAAGAAACAAACCCATGAAAAATACGTAAGAAAGGCTGAACTGGAAGCTCTGAGAGAGGCTGGTTGTGTGAGCTGGCACGTACCCTCGAATGTGTCTGTGCTCTGTCTCAAAAATCCCTGTCTGTGCTTCCCTCCCCCCTCCCTTTCCCCCTCCTCTCTGAAGCCCTGTAGGAATTATTCACACATAGCACATACAGCTGTGCACATCAAACCCTAGTATGGAGCGAGTGAAATATGCAACCAAATGCTGCTCTGATGTCGTGTGTGTGTCGGGGGGGGGGGATGAATAAGGGGCTGACAGGCCACTGAAGCAGCGATAAGACCAAGATTTTTGTACGCCGCGTTTCCCCGAAGCTCTGTTTTCTTTCTGCTGCCCTGGAACAATATCTGCATTCATTGCACTGCAGAGTGGAACTGTTTGGTCTTTTGCACAGTTTCATTTTGCCACAACTCGGATGGACTGAAAGAACAGCTGAATAACTTGATATTGAAAACTTAAAGGTCATGAATATTGCATGTAACAGCTGTTTCCATTACAAGGGCTGGGGGAAAAAAAGTGATGTAATCCCATTGCCGAGAAATGTCTGGAATGTGGCAATCAGTCACTTGGAAATAGGAGAAGGAAAACCAGTTTTAACCAGCCTTTCATTTCCTAGGAAAGACCATGTTTAGAGTTTGCATGTTCAAATCCTTCAGGGCAAAAGCTAGGACTGTCATTTGTCTGGCTGCTCATTCTTTGAGAAACCTTAGAAATGCAGTTCAGAAAAAGGATTCCTCTGCAGCAGTCTTACTCAGCTCCTGGTTTTTCAGAAGGTTGATGAAGTGTTACAGGAGAGAAGTCTAACTGGACTTGGAGTCTTTCAATGCAACACACATCTCTGAATATGTCAACTCATGCTTTGTAGTGATACAGCACTGAGGATTTTTTAATAGGATATTAAACAGTGAGAGTGCAATCTGTAGCTTCATCTGTTTTCAGTGCACTTGTTTGCTAGAACAAATAGGAAGCCAGGGTGTGCACTCCAAGCAGCCGTTTAATTCCTTATTTTCTGAAAGAATTTGAGAATGTAGGGGGGAACAGATTAAACCTCCACGCTCTGCTGTGTGCAAATGGAAGATATGCTGCAACAAAGGGATATTTAATAGGTTTGCAGTGAAAAAAATGGCTCTCGGTCATTGTCAGTTTAAATGCCAGTAAGGAAAACACCAAAGGCACCATCCATTGAGGTTTTATCAGAAAGACAGGTTAATGCCTACACGAGGTCTCTGTGCCTTCACGTAGTTTTTCTGAACACAATAAATAATTGTGAATAAATAAAGTGGGACAGATATCCTCTTAAACTGATTTTTAAATTAAATTATAGGTGATATGGTTTGCAAAAACTGTCGTGTTACAATTAATTTTTGCTTGTAACTGATGTGTTTTCCTTTTTTGTTTATAATATCTTAGCAGGGTGCTTAGGGAAAATTTTAGGGGAGATTATTAATATGTCAGTTAACTGAGAGTTCATTAAGGATGAACATTCCCTTTCTGGTGTTGGGATTTACTTATATTAGTTGTAAGAGAATAAAATCATCGGATAAAAGATCGGATTGGGTGCAGAAGAGATTTGTGTTCTTAGTCTATTATATAAAAAATGTGAGTTTGCAACTGAAATTATATTGGCTGCGTGATTGTTAAAGATAGCACAAGGAAAAAGCCCAATATTTAAACCTCAAATACAAGTTTATTACTGAAGTTACACTTGGTTAGAGTTTGAAATTAGAAGTCTTTCATACCTTATTTCTGCAATTATTTCAGTGAATCTGCCCCAAATATCATTATTGACAAATTAAAACAAACCCACCCTCTGGTTCTGTTTGGAGTGTATAAGTCAACCTATGACTGATGAAACTAATCACAAGCTTCACTTCTTTGACTGTTTGCATTTTACCTACCCCTTCTGAGAGAATTTGTATTTCAGGGAAAACACATGACTCATTAATTCTACCTCTGAGTTGTTTTCCTTCTCTCTTTCACATCTCCAGAATAATTTGCTGAAAATGTGTCCTGTTGTGCAGAGCTAGTAGCAATAAGGCTCTTTCAAAACATTTATGATGAAATCATCCGGCGCTGCTGCACGATCCTCCTGCAATGTAGTGTTTGTTTATCAAAAAGTCAACTCCTGCACATTATTCTGCTAGTGTTTTCTTTCACAGTGGATTTAGTCATAATCTCTATCATTTCCCTGATTTAAATGATACTCCATTTTCAACTAATCCATAGACTGCCAGACTCTCTCGCCCAAGCTGACTCATGTATAGCTTCTTCCTCAAACAGGGAGCACAGTCAGCAGGTCCAATACTAACTAGCAACGCAACCTATGTGAGAGAGGTCTCTTGGAGTTACCTGGTATTTAACAGGAAATTGATTTCCTGCTACTAGATATGAATCCAGTTGCAAAGAGAGAACCGAGCCAAAGATCCTCAGTTACACTTTCTCAGCACTTTTTAAGTTATGCTCCAAAACAGGGGGAGGCTTTGCACATTCATAGCCTCTGAAGTTATGCCCCCATTGCATGTAAGTTAAATACAGGTCTTAGAAAAATCTATTTCATACTGTAGCCTATGTATCTACCTGTTGAAGTACTAGCATTTGATGAAAAATGGTGATGAAGGGAGTGGAACCTCTGCCTTATGAGGAGAGGCTGAGGGAGCTGGGTCTCTTTAGATTGGAAAAAAGGAGACTGAGGGGTGGCCTCATTAATGTCTATAAATATGTGGAAGATGGGTGTCAGGAGAATGGAGCCAGGTTCTTCCCAGTGGTATCCAATGATAGGATAAGGGGCAATGGGTGTCAGCTGGAACATAGAAGGTTCCACATCAATATGAGAAAGAACTTCTTCCCAGTGAGGGTGACAGAGCCCTGGAAGGGGCTGCCCGGGAGGGTTGTGGAGTCTCCTTCTCTGGAGACATTGAGAACCTGCCTGGAGATATTCCTGTGTGACTTGGTCTAGGTGATCCTGCTGTGGTGAGAGGATTGTGTTAGATGATCAAGTGATTCTACGTTCTTCTAGATTCTGTGCTACTTACTTTTTGAAATATTTTTTTCCTTAAAAGATATGGTGTTTTTGAACCAGAATTATTTGCAAGGGAAACTGAAATAATTTACAGTTGAAATAATTTGGGACACTTTTGAGTCATGATTTTTAAAACAGTTGGGCCAGAAATCTTCATAATAACATTATTCTAAATGACTTAGGTCAAACCAGGTAGTCCACTGTAGGATAGAAACTTGGAGCTCCGAACAACAAACTGCAGCCAAAGCTGGAAACGCTGCTTCCGTCGAATCTTTCTCGTCTCTCTCCTGAAATCAGGAGTCCTAATTTGTTTTTTCACTGAACACTGAAAAAAACCATTTGCTTTACTGGTAATTTTTTGCCGCTTTTGCATCAATTGCAATTACTTTAGTTCCAATTGCTGCTTCTTTCTACAGAAGTCAACTTATGTGTATGCTCAAGAATTAAACTGAAATGGAAGGTGTCTATTTAAGTGCACATTTCATGATTCCCTGCTGTTTTTCTGGTTTGTTTTTGTTTTTTATTTTAAAAGGTTGTCTGAGAGAGAAAAGTCCTTTTTCCTGTAGAGCAACTGCCATCTGAGGCTCTCCTGCATTAGCAGTCCAATGCTTTCATGATGTTCTCCAATAGTTAGGTTATGGTATTTTGTAAGAAACTCTCTTTGGCAAAGGCGTTATCCTGTTACAAGGTAATTGTGTTTCCGTGACATCTCTGTCCTTAGAGTTCAGGTGTGCGTATGCCTTCAGGTACCGCAGTCTTTGCGGTGACCACAGTATTGTGAGCATCGACCATCTCAGAGGTAAATGAAGAGTTTATTCACCCAAAAACTCAGGCTCTTGATCCCGTAACATATTTAAAGAATCTGACCTCTGTCTAATATTGAGTTTTAAATTTTGCTCTTTGGGGGTTCCTCCAGCCAGCAGCTTGTCGCCATTTTGAACGTCATCTCAGGATGCAGGCGACAATATTGGTTGCTCAATATTCTCAGCTGTTTTGCCTCAGGTAAATTTTATTACAAGACAAAGGGAGCAGTTTCATTGCAATTGGTAAGGTGGAGAATTTACTTAAATAATTTGCAAGAACAATAGCTGGTTTTGGTGGGACTTTTGATGGGTGTTAGGTTTTTTTTGGGGGGGAGGAGGGATATTCAACACTTATTTTTCTTGTAAAACAAACAATAGTATTTCTGATTGTGACGTTTCTAGAAAAGCTTGTCTTGTGTGTGGTGCACACAGACGAGCTGGCTGACCATTATATTTCTAATCTGGGGCAGCCGGAGGAGCTGTGTGCCATGATTCCATCTGTGAGGTTAGATCCACCATTATTGGAAGTATGAGGATGGGTGGGAACAAGAAAGCTGATCCAGAAGCTAAAAAGAAGAAAGGAGGGGGGAGGAATGAGAATGAGCAAGGAGTGAGGGTGTGGAGCTATGACTGAGCCTTTTGACATGACTTTGGCACAGTTGGGCAGCCAGAGAATTCAGAAGGAATCCAGGGCAAACCAGGGTTACCAGAGGCCTTACAGAAGAGGGAGCCCTTTTCCAAACAACAAGGGAGAAACTGAAAGGTGTTGTTACGGAGTCTGGCTGTGATAAGTTCAACTCTCCTCCCATTCTGAAAGTGATAGGTAATTATTACAAACGTGAGCGTTGCAAAAGAAATAGTCTCGGTTTTGTCAGTGATGAATCACTCTGTTGAGGAAGTCACAACTTCCTATTAATACACTTGTTCCAAGCATATGATCTACCAGGTCCTAAAATACATTTGAAGCTTCCTAATATTAACCCAGTAAATATTTCCATCCCATCTGAATCTTAAAAATGAAAACCTATATAAATTTGGGGTCAGATATTGACTGTTATGCTGTGAATTAGAGGGTCCCTCCTCTCCAAGAGCAGCCCTCCCGGGTTACCAAGTGACTGGTATTGTACTGGATTCCTTCCTGTCGTGCTGCCATAAACATTCTGCTGGAACTTAGGTCAGTGCTCAAAATAACCTTGCTAATTGCAAGTCTGCGAGTGTCGGCTGAAATTTCAGTGAGCCGCCATACCGCCCATCCGAGTGCTGCGAAACCACTACAGTAGCTCAGAGCGTGCGAGGGAAGAGCAGACAGGCCTGAACTTGATCTGCACAATAACACAGGTACAGGCAGCAGGCTATTTGCTATATTTCATGCAAAACACAAGCTGTTGACTCAGGGCTGAACAAGGATTGCGTTACAAATCATCTGTGGCTTACTTGTCTGTCGTTTAAGCTGACAATTATTTTCTGAACTGCTGGGTGCCTGCACCCCTCTTCTAGCTGAGGAAAGGAAATGGGACAGTGGTTTTTATTGCAAAGCTGATAACTGAAAGCTCTCCTTCCTGTAAAAAGAGGTAAGATGCCATTAAATTGAAATATTTTACAGATCAGCAGAAATGTCTAAAGTAATAAATTATGCAAAACTTCTATCCACAAAAGCTTTTTTTAAAAATCAACTGCTTTTCAACTTCTTTACAAGTATTGCATGACCTAGCCGTGTTTGCTTTGAAATAACACACTGACTGCATTCCCTGTGCACTGCAAATCTAACTGGCAGTATTGACAGATATCTTCTCCTGTGGATGTAGGTTGCTGAATATTGAGAAAAGCTTCTTCAGTCTCTTTCATTCTGTTCTGTATAGTGAAAAGCTTCAGCTGTTGCCACCTGAAGCAATTTAAATCTTTCACTTTGGGAGGTGAAAAAGAAGCTTGTTGTGTGCAACTCTTAGCCCCATGTTTTGATGGGGAGATTATAGCTTTTCTCTGTGTGTCAAGGTGAAACTTAATGCTTAATCTGCTCTATTCCCTGAGACATTACTCAGCTAACTTTTTATAGGTCACTTTATAATTAGAAATAGACACTGTAAGATTCTAGTTACATTGCTTTGGCTAAAACGTTGACCTATATTGTGAAGAGGAATGTTTTGTAAAGGCTCAGGAAAACATTAGGCTAGAAAATAATGTATGGACTGGAAAACACATCCATGTATCTAGATTTTCCTGTCTTGATTAGAAGCCTAATAAATTTTGCAGCTTTTCACAGGGGAACTGAATGTGGCATGAACGCTGATGCTTATCACAGTTGCATTGGTTTGGGAAACCATTTAAAAAGCATTAGTAGAGCAGTGCCATTTCCAAAGGCCCTTTGTTTTATTGTTGTTCTCAGCTCACAGAGCTCTGTGTGTGTGTGTGCCATGTCCTGAGGAGTATGTGCAGACTCCTCAAAAGTGGCTGTTCTCTCTGCAACTGTAGTTACTCTTTTGAAATTGTATCTCTAGGAAAAGTTCAGGAATTTTTGGTTAGACAAGAATGTTTCCTTCAAAGATTTGCATTGGATTAAGACGATAAAACCTTTTGACTGCACCGCAGCAAGAGTTGGCACTGGATGGAAAATTGTTGACTGACGTGTAGTTCATCCAAGATGCCAGAAGAATGGGAAGTCAGCCACAGATTGTTGCAGCATTTACATTTACTGTTTGGGTAGGAATTTCTCGCTGACTTTTAAAGCATTTTGCTTTTGCTCTTCAGCTGCCAGTGCATCAGTGGTTAATTGCTCTTGTTTAGACTTTGCTGGTTGAGCAAGTTAGGACCTTCATCTCTGTAATGGCAGTCATGCCATTGCTGTGTTCTTCTCCCAAGTTCTATCTGTGAAAGTTTCATTTAAAGCTCAGAAGCACCAAGGAGTGGAAAATTCTGCTGCAGCTCTACATGTTTAGCACTAGACTAAGTGTGTCAGTAAAACAGGGGTATGAATTCTTTATGCTCCATATAAGAAGAACTAGAAAGACCTTTTTGCTCTTCCATAGACATGCCTGTATAACCTTTTTAGTCTGGCTCGCGAGTGTGATTTTGAAGTGAATCTGCTGTTTATTCCCATTCAGTGTTATCATCACTCATGCTCTTGCTTCAAGAGTCTCAGAGTAGGAATCTATTCTATTAATTATGTACTATGGCCTTGCCCAGCCTTCTATGAAGAGAGCTAAGGAGTTGGTATGGGGTTTAGAACTTCTTGCTGGAAGCTAATTTATAATAATGGATAAGTGGAGTAATAATGTTCTACTCAATAGATTATTGTTTCATTAATGTATTGTTGGAGGGCAGGATATTGACTTATAGGCAGTGCTGGAATTTTGAAAGAATGGCTGTAGAGTGGGTGTGGAGAGGTATATATGTATATGTGTGTTAGGCTTGACAGACTTGCTGTTGTCCATACTATTTCAAGAACTTCTCAGTTGACCAGGTTTCCTGTTGACTCTGTGTGTCTGTTTCTTACAAAATTCTTGATGAAGTGCTGAAAATGTCTCCCTGAGTTAATAATTAAGAGGATTTAAAAATACCAATACTCCTTCCAGTGTACTCAAACGTGTCTGTTATGATGCCAGGAACGGCTGATATCTCCTCTGATTTATGCAGGAAGAAAAGAGTGTTCCAGGGTTGGGTTTTTCACTGTTGTGATGGGAGGTGACCTCCACAGAAATACACTGTAGAGTTGAAGTGTGTTAGGAGTATGGAAGCTACAGGTTCCATTAAGAGTCCAGGATTTTGGGGTGTATGAGGAGAGGGAAGGGCATGTGTTTCTTGTTATCAGCTCCAGACTGGAAATCACTGTTTTGTGGTCAGGGCTGCCGCAAGTGTTTTTCTTTCCAGGATTATCATCCAGTAAAGCTTTTTTTAGACTAACAGGGGTTAGTCCCTCATTCGCTGCAGGCATTCTATATTATTACCTGTGCAAGAGGTGAGGCTTAGCCTAGAGACCTTTTCTAGGCAGGGTGAGTCAGGCTTTGGCAGGGGTGGTAGCTCCAGTGTGACACCACGAGAGTACAGTTACAGTATTTCCAGGCTCATGTCCAGTCCAGCAGCACCAGGGGCACTTTACTGTAGAAGAAAGCTCATGGGCAAAGCCAGGTGACTGCTGACCCAGGTGACTTGTTCCAAGAACAACACGGAGATGAGAACACTTACAATTCAGTGTTCTTTATCATTCCTTATTCTCTGTCTGTTCATCAGGCTGCCCCTATCCAGGGATCCTAAGCTATTTCTCATGAATCTTATTATCTCAGTAAGATGAAAGATTTGAATTTGTGTCATTTGAAGATTCATTTCAAGGCTGAAATGATGATGACTGTTTTTGCAGGAAAAAACCCAACACAACAAGCAAATAAAATACACAAATGTGCATTTGAAGCTTAAAAGCTACTTAGGTTCATTAACTTCCACACAGACAATTTCAGCTATTGAATTTCAAAGGGTTGCTTTACAAGCCTGGGCATGGCAACAACCTTCCTTTTTCTCACTGTGCCTGCACAGTGGTAAGAGGTACACTTGACACTGAAAGCTATGGTCTAGACAAAGATAACTTGTAACTTCTCCCCATATAGCTAGAAAATAAAGTGATATATAAAGAAATACAAAGCTGTTCATAGATAAACCTCCTTTTCTCTGTCAGCATAACAATTTATTTCGACCAAAACCAGAGGTCATGCAGTGTGACTTCCTTAAAGATGTGAACTATGAAGTGCTTTATAAACAAAGGATCTTATTCCAGTCAGCAATGTGTAATAAATGTATTTGCCTATACGTACACATGTGTGTATGTAAATGGATAAATATTTAACTAAGGGCTGCTCATTTCCTGCTTCTTTCAAGGCACTTCAGCCCTACTGTGCAGTGTGTGAGTACTTTCTCAAGCAGCATCAACATCTTAACAGCCATTAAGGCTGCCAGTGCTTTACACTGGGAAGTTCTCTTGTGAGTCTAAAATTGGCAAAATTAGGAGATTATCCTGCTAGAGCACAAGCTGACTTCTCAGAGCAGTTGCTCTGGCATATGCTGGATATTACTGTGCTACTAGGATACGCTCTACAGCCTCGTAACAGTTCTAAATTTCAATTACAAGGTATTTGAATAGTTCTATCTGTAATATTATGTCTAATTCTAAAATGAAATATTTAGTTCTTAACACAGTATTAAAATGCTAATTCCTGGCACTCTCGGTCTTCTGAGGAGCCAGGACATGCATCTATGATTAACGATATCAAATTTTAGGTTCCTTAGACCCAACTTAATTGGACAGAAGGGCTTGATTGTGACTATTGGATAAGGCAATTTTTGCTCAATTATGTTTGTGATTAAAGTACTGCAGCTATGGTATAAAATCTGAGATTTGATAACTCGCCATTTGCTATTTACACCGTATCCTCCTTACATGGAAATAAACCCATCAAGGCTGTTAGGGTACGACGCCTTTTTACAAAGGAGATACCATGAGCAAACCTGTAAATGTGCATCATGTGAACCAAGAGCATCCTGGGGCATGGCAGTGAGATATGGAAAGAACCAGATAGTGCAAACTACTAGATAATGTATGTTTAACTGTTTTTACATACCGATTCTTGTGTCAGCATGTTGATACTTGCCAAAAGCAAAGCCAATGAAACTAGTTTGAATAGTTCAGTCAGTTCTGGATGTCATGCTGGTCTGCTACTTCCAGGTTCATAGCCAACTCTTTATTATGTATCAGTGAGTGTAAGTTTTGTTTGGTTTTATCTTTATTGCATTTGAGTCCAGAAAACACAAGAATGTTCTCTGTGACCAACACTATACCCATCACAAACTAACGAGGAGTGATTTCTAACCTGTTGTCTAATTAGCAATCAGAATAACAGGTTTGATTTGCCTGCTAGCATAGCTCTTTTATAAATCAATCAAGAAACTTCAGGGACACTTTTAAAAGTGAAATTAGAATAGAAATCTTGTACAGTGTGTCTTAAAGATTCAGTCTTCTAACTTTAAATTTTTTTGTTCTGTAATTTGCTTTATTTCTTCATTCACCTACACTACTGTTTTCAAACTTAGTCTTCAGTTTCTACCAATCTTTAAAATTGTACTTCTTTGATATAGCAAACTTGGATGTGTTTTTATTTTTTGCTTGACCTTGTCTTTTAACTAGCACTGTACTGATACATATTCTAACCTTGAATCTTAAAAGACAGTGACTGATGTCTGCTGTGGGACAGGCTTCCTGGTGCATTGGGTAGGTGGTAGCTGTTTCAGACTCCTGGAAGTGCCTCCACATGCTTGGAGTGCTTTGTAATTGTTACCAACTTACTGGAGGATCTACAAGAGATTTCCAGCTGACTTGAACACTTGTTGTTCTGGGAGAGGGCAGGAAGGTCACAATCAGCAAGCAGCATTCAAGGTAGACTCTAAGGCTTCTTTCCCATCTTTTTGAACCAAGAAAAAATTCTGTTATTCCTTCTCTATTAGAGCAAAGTCTGCTAATAAGAAGAAGTGAGTTGGTGTCCTTTTTGCAATCTTCAGCAATGACTGATTGAAAGCAATTTCTGTAATGTGCCAAAGAAGCTCTTGGAAGCTTAGCTGCATTGTTATAAACCAGGCACTTAGCTTGAGAACTTCCTGTCACACTGTCAATTTTCATTCTGGAAAACTTGGCACAGATACTACTTCTTCACTTCTGTCCTGTTCTAGACATGAAAGGAAAGCACTGTCACCATAGTGAGCATTTGACAAGAGAGTAAACATCCTTCATCCATTTCTTTAGTTACAGAGAGTGAACAAGGTTGGCATCCTTTGGCTTCAGCAAGTCAAAACATTTTGACTGACTTGTCCTGTGTTCTGCATATCTGTGCAGAAGGACTCAGTTTTTCTCCTGGGTGAACTTGCAGTTCCATTTTTTTATTTATTCGGGTGTCTTTCAGTAGTTTAATGCTGCCTAAAATATTTTCTGCTATTTATGTGGGGTTAGTCTCATTATTCTAAGAATGAGAATTCTGTTCCTCCAAGAAATTTTTCTCTTTTATCTAAACTCTTCTCTTTAGGAGCAGCTGGTCTCCACCAAGGGCCCTAATGAAGACTATTCAGTGTAATAAGAAGGAGAATCTTACTGAAGGAGTCTAGAACTGAACAATATTTTTTACATAAATAGAGATCGGCTCATCGAGAAAGAGAGCTCAGACAACAAAGGTCCTATAGCCCTGCAGAGAGCTCAGACAACAAAGGTCCTATAGCCCTGCAGAGAGCTCAGACAACAAAGATCCTATAGCCCTGCAGGAGGCTTAAAGAAATCTTAGCATTTTATTTTTCCAGGTCAAAAGTAATTCCGAATCTTTTTCAAACTAAAAATGAGGAGAGAACAAGAATTGAACAGGCTGAAAGCCAAGCTATCAGAGTAATAGTTTGGCTGCACAGAGCTTTGAAAACTCGCTGTTTTCAAAAGAATAACAATTTTGCTAAGAAGATGCTGAGCTATTGGTGCATTAGCACTGAATAGGTAGTAATTTTGCCTTGTAGCTACATTGATGACAGTATGTATGGATTGAAGAATGCAAGGAAGTGCTGAGTAAAGAGCACAAGTATAAAAAGCAAAGGCAGTTATCTATTCGGTTTGCAAAGTATTTCCCGTGTGCTTCCATTATAGGAGAAAAGCTATGGATTAGTTTGAAGAGACCTATAAAGTATTTGAAGGCTGTGCTAGTAAGTCTTTTCTATTTCAGTAGATCTGAGCGTATAATACATGATGAATATGCTTCCTGTATATCTACCTCTTAATTTTTTCTCATTTCTTTGTGATCTTAAATGATCAATACAAGAGAAAAAGATGAATACATAGAAATAAATGAAGTGAACAGGCATTTGACAAGTGCTTATTGTTTTTCAAAACTTGCTTCTACTACCAGTTGACTGTGTTTTTGTTTGGATGTTTTTCCTGTTAGACAGAAGTAGCTGGATTCAGACTACACTGGCAGTACCATCTATCTTCTTGCATGATAAACTGCTCTAGAGTACCCACAGAACCACGGAACTTCAGGGGTTGGAAGGGACCTCCCAGAGCGGTGCACCTAGACCAAGCTGCACAGGAACATATCCAGGCGTGTCTCACTGTCTTCCAGGGTGAATTGGGTGTTAGTGAGCACAAATGAGACTTTTTCCCATATTTTAATTTTTTTTTAATGTTATTTTTTAAATTTTAGGAAGTTAGGCCTTTAAAAAATCAGTATGTTTTAAAATGTCTAAAGATAAGTGAAAACTTGTGTGGTTGCTTATGTCATTCAGTGATATCTTCAATGGGCAATGTTTCTGACCATTGAGAGTTTGGCTGATTATGGGGTGCACAAGAATGTTTCCTATTCTGAAGTTCTCAGAGGGTTTTCAGGTCATAACTATGACAGTACAGAGTAGAACTAGCAGGATTTCAGGAATATGGAAGCAACTTGGAGCTGCATATGTCACATCATTTCCCATGAGAAATCAGTTACCTGATTTGATACCATTTTATTTATATGATCCTTTCAGCACAGTTTTGAGGTGCTCATTTTAGTACCAGAATTTCTTCTTTGGTTCTCCCGTTCCATTCCTTCCGAGGCTTTAGGTAGAGATAGACAGCTGATGTACAAAGCCACTCTGCAGCTTCCTGGGTGGACTAAATACTTCCTTGCATTTAAGACTCTGGCCTGTGGGGAATACTGTGACCAGAAATTCTTCTTACATAAAGGCCATTATTAAATGTAACATTGGAAATTAACATTTGAAGGCAGTCTGTCTTCTCTGCAGCCATCCCCTCCGACAGAAGAAGTACAGGCTGGCTGAGGTTTGCAAGGCATTGCAGCTGGTCCTGGAAGGGAGCTGGAATAGCTTCCAGCAGCAACTGTCCTGCTTCTGGACAAAAGGATCCTTTTGCTTCTTCCCAATATATTTGATCCTTTGCCCCAGTGAGGGCCCATATGGCAAAACAAATGCAAGTTGCTGGTATCCTGAGACAGGAGCTTCACAGTTAACACTTCAGTCACTGTTACAGAGCCTGAAGCAGTTAGTGAGCAGTATCATGTCATACTCTTCTTTTTTTATAACCCATTTTTTTCACAGACCGAGAGTCAACCAATCTACCTGCTCAGGAAACATCCTAATAAAACATGTCACATAAACTACTCATAAACTATTGCAGCACAGCTCTGTGTCTGTTACAATCCCAGACAAACCATTACTGTTTTAACAGCTCTGTGAAAGAACTGGTGATTTGACATCTATTTCGTACTATTTTGAATTAGAGAGGTCTAAGAACAGAGCTCACTGGTTGATGCCATAACAATACTGTCGAAAGATGTCTATATGGAGTTCACCAGGCTTATACTTCACTTCAAAAGTTTTCCTAGAATATGACAGTAACACTGTGTGAACAATAGAAAGTGGATCATCCTTTCCTGCCAGTGAGTCAAGGCTGCTCCTGTAACACCTCAACATTTCCATTGAGGATATTTGTTGGGAAACAGGCTTCTCTTAAAGAAAAAGGGGAAAAAAATTCCCCATATTCCAACAAGCTTCTGAGAATTTTATCAAATGGGAAAATGAAGATTACTTACTGCCATTTTGCAGTGATGAAAATGTCACGCAAGACAAAGTAAACTACCAGAAATAAAACCCAAGCTGGAAACAAGAATAATGTGCAGGAGATGTTGGTGCAGCAGGGCAAGTTCCTGGCAATAGGCCGTGCATTATCATGAGGGAAGAGCAGAGACATTCCCTTTGAGGTCCAGTGTGTTGTCAAGATGTTGGAGTCAGCAAAAGGCAGGCTCGCTGTTCTTGGAGGCCTCCTGATAGCTGTTTTCCTGCTGCATTTTGCATTCTTCACCCTATAAATGGATTCATTTCCCTGAGCCACTGAGCACCACAGCAATAGCCACTACAGGACTTGGGCACTTGGGCTCACTTTCTGACAATGTTGTGAGTCATGGTGAGCTGTTGGTTTTGCTTAGTCAAACTGGATTTTTCATGTCTGGTTGTTTTCTTTGACTTAATTCTTTCCTCAGTAACATCTGCTAAAAGAATTTCAGTGGCATTTGCTCCTGAAATTTCATCAATAATCGAGTTTTGTCCTTATAATGCTAATTGGATGTACATGCAGGTAGAGGTGAAAAACTATTTCTCTTTGAGAAATCGGAGTGCATTTTAAAGCAAATCTTTATTTCACAATAACAGCCTCTCCCTTTGGGTTTTTTCTCTATATGAGCATAAAAGGGCAGTGCAGACAATGAGTTTAATTCTTAGATTTCAAGTACATTAAAAAAATTAATCTGAAAAATTGTTGGCAGTATTTTCTTCTGAAGAGAGCTCGTTCATTCAGATTGATATCTTTGTCTTCTGCTGAATTAAAATGCACTTAGAAAAAACAAAATAGACATTTTCTTCAATCTGAGGTTTTGTTCTGTATGTACAGCAGTGGTAAGACTGAACAGCAGTCTGGTTTTCCTATTGAGGTTATACTGCAAGATCAAAGAACAGAAAACTGCAGTGGAGTTGCTCTGTCACTGATATTAACTCTAAAGCAACAGACTGCAACCTTTCATCTTCCAAGAGTTTCATGTACATGTTTAGTAGAATTTCTTGAAGAACAGAGAAAAAAATGTTTTCTTCAAGTCAGCATCTGAGGTTGATTTTCATTGACTATTGAGGCTTTGTTTATGCACTTTGTCTATGACTGTGTTTGCAACTCAGGCTATTTTAGTTGATGTGGAGAGCTGTGAGCAGGCTGATGGATTGGGCAGCTGCAGATTACATGATCAGCTGTCTGGAAGACTGACTGAAGTGGGCAGTTGGCAGCCAAATGGGTACAACCCCTGTAGCCCAAGAAATTCCACAGGCAGTGCTAGAGGGTAGCCCAAGAGAAGATGACAAAATCTTTACCTTAACACCACTACAAAACTGCGTAAGAATGAAAAACACTTGATGGATGTGCGAGTGTTGTGATTGCAGGTTGTTTTGAAAACGGTGCTTTCCAATAGTCAGGCTAGTATCCCTTAAAATATGAAGCTGTACACTGATAAAATGTGGAAAATTTTCCATGCTTGTGTTTGTAGAATGTATATTATTGGCTGTTGACCTGAATCTACACGTATTTGGAAATAGATGTTGTTTTCTTATTACTTAATAGTAAGTGGTTTGTTGTATGTACCTGCCACTTCTGGTAAGAGTGAGTGGCACTCCTGGCAGCACTGAGGTACCACCCAGTGATACTGCTGCTCTTTATTTATAAACGAGGTCTAAAAAGGCCACGTGACAGCGTCTAGCTCTTTGGCTCTATCTGACATACAATCATCTACAAGTTGTAAGGAAGGGATCATAGGATCATAGGATGTTAGGGACAACAAAGTCATGTTGTACCAGGTCTTGACACTGAGCCCGTGTAAAATCAGGAACTTGCATAACATGAGATTCCTGTGCTGTATTTGGACTGCATTAATTATTACAGGAAACAACTAAACTCAGCTGCACTGGATATAATTATTTCATTTTGATGAGTTTTATGCAAATCTAGACGTCATGCGGAGTAGTAAGAGAATGTTGTATTAGATAATGTGAACTGGATTTGATAATATATTCCTTCCTCTCAATATGCTGTTTCGTGCCAGCTGAGTGTTAAGGCAAGATACAAGTAAATAGGTCTTCTCCTGCGGGCTAATCAGCATGAATGTATGGCAGAAGTCATGGCCTCTTGATGAAGGCTGGCATTAGCCTTTCCACAGCTTTTCTTCTCTCCTCTGCACCTTCACATCATAACGTGACAGTTTAAAAACATGAACAGTGGATATCAGTGTGGCCTAAACTCTTTTTCCATAAACTTTGTTTAAGATGGACTTCTTGCAAACCCAGGTCTATTTTCTTTCCAGGAAACCTGGCCTGTGGTGAAATGAAATCTTTTGACAAGGGCTAAAGGTTTAGCTGAAATGGGAGCCACCCAACCAATGTGATGTGATGCCAGAACATCAGCTTATGTCTTCTAAGAGTTTTTTTTCAAGAAATACCCCAAAGACTGATATGTGTCTGTGTGCCACACAAGCAACCCAGTCTACTCTTGTTTGTCTTCAGACTTAAGGTAGCTGTGTGCCTGGACCACACAGACATATGTAAGATTGAACTGGACGTGTTGAACTTGTGCCTACGCTGTAGACAGTTGTCCAGGACTTCTGGAGGTTAAATAGCTGGAGGGAGCTATTAATAGGTGAATTAAATCAACTTTAATCTATGCCTGGCTCTGTTGCAAATTAAGTCAGACTTCCTGAATGGTTTAATCAGAATTTCATCTAATAGGAAGAGAAGAAAAAAACCCACCAAACCAGCAGCCCTAAAGATCACGTCATGTCAATGTACTTATCAGCAAAGGAAACAGCCTTTGCTTATTGTCCCATGAGAGTAAAGACAAGATTAGAGACATTTCAGTGCTATATAATCCCAGGCCAGAAGGGAGAGGGAGCTGGTGATAAAGTCGGAAAATGGAGCGCAGAGTTTATAAATTATGAAAAGGTATGCAGGGACTTGATTTCCTTCCTGGCTCATTCTGACACTCAGAAAATACTGTTCTAGATTTTAGCCTCCCATTAAAATTAGTAACTACTGATGGTATTTAGAGTATTATTTATTAGCCAACATCTAACAAGCGTCAGGAGACACTTGCTCAGCGTTACACTGCTGATGTGTATATATACACACACATACATACACTGAAAGCTTTGTGCTTTCACCCTGCCTGAGGATTCGTATGGCAGTTGAGGTCAACGTGTCACTCTGTGAGTGAAAATGGAAAATAATGACAATCCAGTGTGATGTTCTCTAGGTGATCCTGCTCTAACCAGGTGGGGTAGAACCTATGAAGATCATTTGGTCCTTCCAATCCCTACAATTCTGTGAAAACTTGTTTTGCTGGCTGACACAAACCGAAGCTCATTCACACGAGCAGACTAACTGCAGATTTTTTTTCTATACAACGTGTTTAATTTACCAAGTTGCAGTTTCTGGGCAACAATCTGTTTTTAATCCCTGAAAATAAAATTCAAGTGCTTTTTTGGCCAAGAGGAAAAAGACATGAACCACGCTGGAGAGATGAATGTGTATTCAGCCAAACGAATTCACTACAAATACTCTTGAAAACTTGTGAAGCAACATAGAAATG
This sequence comes from Rhinopomastus cyanomelas, assembly GCA_013400115.1. Lineage (NCBI taxonomy): Eukaryota > Metazoa > Chordata > Aves > Bucerotiformes > Rhinopomastidae > Rhinopomastus > Rhinopomastus cyanomelas. Next base: position 72,920 of record VXBP01000325.1, on the reverse strand, counting down.
CAGCTGGGTTGATCAGTCAGGTTTCAGTTGTAGCTGGATAAATGGATATTGGTTTTTTCCAACGCTTGGCAGAGATTTTGCAGTGACTTGTAGCTTTGTCTGTGTGTCTGTAGAACTACAGTAGTGCTGATCTGGTACTGGAGCGTCCATTAGCCACCTGAAATCTGTGGGTATTTGTAGCCCTGAGCACTTGCAGCCCCATGTGTTGCCAGACACGACTGCTGATTTGTGTTTGCAAATATAGATGCTGGTTGTCACAACAAGGAGACTAAGCTAAAGGGAAGAGATACTGCCTTGCTCTCAAAGCAGCCTCAAAATATTTTACGGTCAGCTCTAGCACTTCTGAGAGCTCCTCCTGCACGGAAGCTGATTTAGTCGTCAGGCTTTATTAAAATGAATAACTACTGAGGGTACTCAACAATAATAGTTTTTCAAGAGCTAATCTTGTGCTATCTGCTGTACTAAAGTGATTTAATAATATCCAGGGATTTGATTTCAGTTTAATTTATATACATACAATTACATAGCCAATAATTTTGCTTTACTATTCCAACTGAAGGCATCAAATCTGAATAGATACAAATTACTGTGCTGTGTTATTAATTTAGAAAGAATCAGCTTTACTGAATTTTCTTGTTATTCTACAGCCTTAAGAGTTTCATCAGAGATGTAAGGTTGCTTTGTAATGTCCGATCAAATTGTTTCAACAGAAAATCTGAAATTGATAAAATTTACATCGTTTATTCTCATTTTTATTGATGTAATGGATATACTACCTCTTAGCTGAAAAGAACATCTCTAAAGGTTTGGATTAAAGTAACTTATTTATGGCTTCTTATAGAACTAAATGCTTAATTTTAAATATTGCCCCTAAGTCGCATTTAAAGAAATGGCAGAGGTGTAGGAAAAAACCCATCTAGGACCCAGTGCTGTTTGTTTTTTTCCAATATTTAAATCGCATTTCCTTACTTGTTGATAATACACTTCTCACAGTTTACACACCACAGTCAAACAGAATAGTTATAAAGCAGTGCTGATCACTCACTAGTGTGCACCTAAACTTTCTTTAGTCTGATGACTTACCTGACATGAATAAAACTAAGGCTGGGTGTGAAAGTTTTACTCTATGTGCAGCAGTTTTGAAATCTGAAATTGTTAGATTTGGAGGAGACCGTCCTATCAAAACTTTAGTTCTATAACCTGGTAATTGATATTTTCTGTTATGCTTCCACAACACAACTGCTCACAGCTTCTCAACTTGTTCTTCACCTTTTTCCTTCTGTTCAATTTTGAGTACAGAATAAGTTATGCAAAGCTATAGCCCTCTCATCACAGCAATCAGCAATGGATCTCAGAAATAATTTATCCGCACGGAGCCTATCCCATAATTATGCCCTATTTGCCTGTAGAAGGTAAATTCTATCCAAAACAATGCTTTGATTATGGCCCAGATCAGATTCTTTGCGTTTTAACTGGAGAGGGCGTGGGAAGAGGGAAGAAAAGAGCAAGACTGCTTGTGGCAATGTTACATGCATTCCTATTGCTGTCTTCTAGGATGTCACTGCACAGTGTGAGTCTTCTGATTCTCGTGAACTTGTTGTGCCATCCTTCTGTCTGTAAGCAGCCATGGCACTGGCTGAGCAGTCCTGCCAAGCAGGACAGCTGCTGGTTCAGTTGCTGTAGCATTGCCATAAATACAAAAAAATAGGAAAAGAAAAAGGGAGAACCTTGGATGAATTAACTACATTATCTTTCCTCTCTGAATGCATCTATTCTGCATTTAATATAAAGTAGATTAAAAGTAGAGCTGATCCACGGAAGGACCACACCTGTAACTAAACATCTGCTTTATTTTCCCATTACAGGATATTTGCGAAGATATATCTGATCACGTTGAACAAATTCATGCTCTGCTAGAGACTGAGTTTTCCCTGAAGCTTCTGTCTTACTCTGTCAATGTGATAGTCGATATCCACACAGTACAGCTACTCTGGCACCAGCTACGTGTTTCTGTTCTGGTTCTGAGGGAGCGTATTCTCCAGGGACTACAAGACGCCAATGGAAACTACACCAGGCAGACTGACATTCTGCAAGCATTTTCTGAAGAGACTAAGGAGGTATAGTAACTAAATTCAATTTTGAGGGTTTAATCTGTATTTGAAGCATCTCAGCCCCGTTGCACATTTAAAATTGCCAAGATGACTATATTCAGGCCAGCTGACTTGTGTAGATATTTTTCTAATATTATGTTTGAAGTATTTTCAGCTCATGCGTCCTCACTGCCCCAAATTAAAGCGAGTACTTTAAGGTCAGCTTTCAGAACTGTCTTGCTAGTGACTAGCAATGCTTATTTCTGATTAAAATATTCTTAACAAAGGATTGGAAACACAGAGATGTTTCAGGTCCAAAGTCCTTGGTCTGGTCACTTGTAAATGTAAGGTTCATATTCAGTTCAAAATTAAATTTCTGTGCATGCAGTAAGTTATTTCATGAAAAGCTTGAGCTGTTGCCTTCTTGCATGCACAAATCAGACGCTTGGAGCCTTTTCCAAACTTTCCAGACTGGGTTAAAGTTGCTCTATAGTAGGAGGATGAGCTTTAATTTGCTGAGTAAGCCTCTGAACAGTCATGTATTTTGTCTGAGAAGCAACAAAGCATGATTCATACATTTTTTTACTCTCAACCGATTGTCAAGTTCACACAGTGTAAATGGTTTGTAAATCTGGATCTAGTATTTAAAAAAAAGAAACCCTGAGAAAAGATGTATGTTTTTAATAGTTAGGGTAATTAATGGTTAATAGAGGATACCTTATCATGCAGAGGATTCTTCATTTGCTGAAAGCCCTTGGATAAGGATAGAATGCTTTTGTTAGGATTACATTTACAGAGAGGACCTCTAGATCAGTGCTGTGAGAACTTGTGACCTGCATTACGTAGGAAGTCTGAAGTGCCCTAGACATGTCCTGCATTTCACTTCACTCAAGTTTAAAGAGAACTCAGCCCTGTTGGGTTTTATGTTTGTTGTTGGCACAACAGAGTGGGTGGTCCTGAAATCAATGCTCAGCTATGCCAAAGGCCCACCTTCCACACCCCCTCTTCCTGCTGACTTTCATACCTGCTGCTGCAGATCCTGTTTCTGCTTTGCTGTTGCTACTCAACCTACTCTGGCAAGTCTGAATGAAACCTATGTTTGTCTGAATACCCAGAGTGGTAAAATAGGGTAAAATCATTATTCTGTGAGATGAGTCTGGTGATGTTAACTAATAAAGAAGGGGCAGACTCAGATACTAAAACACAGGAAATATCCCATCTGGACCTGCTTACAATTGCTGTAAGAACCACCCCCTCCACACACACACCCCCCCAATAGACGGGAGGACAAGCCGGGGAAGAATAGATGATTTTCCAGTGTGGAAAAAACCCATGTTGCCAGATAGGCTTGTGTGGTAATAAAAAGACAACATGTCCTGATAGAATCCTTTTTCCCCCTCCAACTAAAGCAATAAATAACATTTGGTAAAAGTCATGGCCAGCAAAAACAGGGACACAATACTAATATTAAGTTTCTAGGCTAATGCTTGAATAGGTTCCCAGAAAATGCTCTGCGTTTTTAACCTTCAGGTATTTACTCAAGCTTTTCTTTGAGTGCAATGGTAATGGCTTTATTTATAGATGTAGAGACAATCAAATCTATTCTTATCTACCTCTTTTACTTGTGCTTTCCCCATCTTCTTTCCCATTCTTGTGGGTCTAATAAGTGCCTCAGGATACAAGTATTATTTATTAGACATTTTTCATTTGTATGTGAATAGTAAGACTGAGTAAACCTAGAAATCTTTGACTGTACAGGTAATCTGTCCTTGGAGAGTCAGTCTCCTCCTTCTTCAGTATTCTTTAGGGATGATGAACTGGGAATCACTGCTTTTCATTTTCTCTTAAAATTGAGAAGGCATCTGGTTTGAAATAACTAGAAGGAAATATTCACACACAAAAAAGATTTTTATTTTCACATTCACTACTGTAGGACTCTTACATGAAGAGAGAAGTTAATAAAATAAATGTGAAAACTAAGCAAAGATAGGAGGAATTATAACCTCCAGATGAGGAAGACCCTCTGCTGTTCTTCTATAGAATCTGGGAGTGCTTCTGGAAATGTGTGGGGAAGGGCTGTGTATCCCATGTCTCAGAGCTCAGTTTGCAGAAAACGTTTATAACTGATGCAGAGACAGGATACTGGGCTAGACAGAAATTTGAGCTATACCAGTACAGCAAATGTTATGCATTTCTGTAGCCCATAAACCTATCATTTCACTAAATGTTTGGCTCTCTCCTTAAGTCAGCTGTCTTCTATGTGATGGTGAAGAGCAGTTTTGGCTGCCAATGTTAACTGAGGAGCTCCATGGAAAAAGTGCCAAGGTTCTTTTGCATTCAGTGAGACAGTCTCCTCTTGTTAATATCCGCTGCGCTCCCAGTTCATAGACTGCACAGTCAATCACAGCGCGACAGTCCCGCCGGGGCTATATTTACACTGTAGCTGTAGAATACATAAGTGTGCACAAGTAGCCTCAACATAATGGAGAGGGATGACACTGGTGGAGTAGCTACCAAACCACGGAAGCATACAGCCCAGGCTGCACTGGCTTGGGTAGGAATCCAGCTCCTCACCTGGACAGGCAGCAACGGCAATTCGGCTGCCTTAGCGTTGCCGTGCTGATTCAAATGCCAGCAGGAAAGGAAAGGGCATAAAATGTTTTATGGTTTGGAGGAAATGGAGGAACCAGCTAGGCAAAGTCCTTGCTATGGTGGAGATGCCAAATGAACAGGCTGCTCAGAGAGGTTGTGGATTCTTTTTCTCCGGAGAGATTCAAACCCCTCCCAGTCACATTCTGTGCCACTGGCCCTGGCTGAATGCATTGGACTCTGGCACCGACACTGGACTAGATGATCTGCAGAGGTCCTGTCTAACCCCTACTGTTCTGTACTTTTGTGATTTCTGTCCAGTTTAACCTAATCTGTGAGTTTTAGTCACAACTGATGAAGCCAGGAAATAGGGAAAGGATTGGTATGAGGTTATGTCAGGGTACAGGGAATCCTGATTTTCTGTAGCACTCGATTGTGTCACAAATATCTTACAAATCAAATTAGGTTGTTTGAAACAGTAAAAAATAAAGAGTGGGATTTTCTGTTTTACTTATAAATACTAGAAGGTATTAAAAACAGCCACTAGAGCTTACAGGAACAATTCCAATGTGAAAAGGAAGACATTTTTTGAACAAAGTTATTCCTATTGCTAGCCAAGCAAATACATAAATGAAATGTTTTTCTGAAATAAAAGCAATAATACAAACATGGTAGTGCTGGCATTAAATAATGCCCCTCTGAATCACACATTGAAGAGGCTGCTTGGAAAATTACTAAGCAAGATAGTTTGATGCATGTGATTGTAAATTTTATTAATGTTAATAAACAGATTTTTTAAGAGATGGAGGAATGGAACTCATTACGCAGGAGGAATGAAGGCCCTCAGGGCCTTGGAAAGGGTTTTGTGTTATATATGGTTTTATAGTTTCTAATCTTTTCCTGAGATTAGAGAGCAAACGCAGCTGTAATACTAATCATTGTTTAGTCATTTTCCTTATTAAATGCAGCTCCAAATTTGACAGATTTATAGAAACTCCTCTCTTAATTCTGGACTATTGGCAATGTACAATTTGTGACAGAGGTTCTATGTCTGGATAGAACGTGCTAAATAAAAAGGTATTTTCAATGTTTAAGATTATGGCTGATAAATGGCTATCTAATCAATCTTTTGTAGAAATAACATCTTTGGCTGGAGGATTTTTTATGTTTTTATTAGCTTATGGGGTGGGCAGAGTACAGGGCTCAAACATACAAGGGCAATGGGTGTAAGCTGGAACAAAAGAGGTTCCACATCAGTATGAGAATGAACTTCTTCACAATGAGGGTGACAAAGCACCGGAATGCGCTGCCCATGGGGCTTGTGGAGTCTCCTTCTCTGGAGATATTGAAAACCTGCCTGGACACCTTCCTCTGTGACTTTGTCTAGGTGATCCTGCTGTGGCAAGGGGATTGGACTAGAGGATCTTTCAAGGTCCCTTCCAATCCTTAGCGTTCTGTGATTCTGTGTTAAGTTGATAGAACATGGCCAACTAGTTTTCTTTATTTAGACTATTTTTCAGACCTAAATCCAAGTGGTTTATTGTGAGATGAAGAGAATTTGAGGTAATTTCACCTTTTCAGGCATAGCGCCTACGTTCCTTAGGATTCCTCAGCGTAATGAGAGAAGCCTTTCCAGAAAACAATTCTGACAGGAATGTACTTTGGACACTCACAAGTTTGCTTAAAAAACTTCTACTATGAAAACCTAACCTGAGAAGAAGGAGCAGTGTATTGACTAAGGTCTCTACAGTTAGAACTCTCAGACCTGAGCTTCTGCCCTTTAGGATGTATTTAAAGTAGTTTCTGTTACCACTTGGGCTAATGTTGGCTTTGTGTTTTAAATGATGCTTTTCGATTTCTTTTGTTCACTTGGTGTTCTCTGCCAATTTCTCTTGTTCTAGATAGCTGGAGTTACCAGTGTAAACAGCAACAGAAATTGTTTCAGAATTGTTTGATCCTGTGTTCAGGTTTCACACTACATGGTAGGATGTGGAATTAGTTGATGCCTGCCTAGCTGCTAGAACATTAAATAATTTACTAAAAATGTACTTATAAAACTGTTAACATCATTTTTGCAGTGAGTGTTACATAGCAGGCTGCTTTTGGGTCTTCATCTCATTAGATTTTTCAGTGTTTTCAAAATAAGTTGCCAAAATATTTATAAACATTAATTTAACTTTGATCTTAAAATCTCATTTGCCACTTGAGGTGGTCTCTACTGGCTATTTCCGTGTTTCTGAGGCTGAAGGAATCCCATTGAAAGGAAGCTGACCAAGGGGACATGACAAGTTTTAGGCTTCTGAGTTCGATTCTTCTCCTTGAGCTGTTCTCCATTTGTGCTCCAAATATCCAGCAAATGAAAACTCAGTTGATGATGCTACGGAACAAGTGACATGTAGCTATGATTATCTGTCACATAAATGCAGGATGAAGTGTCTAGCAGTGCTAGATGACACTTGGCAAAAACATTCTGGCAATCAACTGAAAGACTGCAGATTAGCAAGGATTTCTGAGGACATGAGTTTAACAAGGTGGCTGATACAGTCAGCAGTCCCTTTCTCTCCTGTTTGAGGTACTTAATAAGGGAAGTACTACAAGTCTTCTGTATTTCTGAGCTCTGAGTACATCCAATAGCAGGATTTACAGAGGAGAATACAAACTCCTCTGTAATGGCAAAAGTGAATTACCATTTTCGATACCTGACGGCAGTAAACCAAGTATTCTTTACTGCCATTTTTAATTCCCATATGTGAAGATATATCTCCTAATAAAGTACCTTTTCTTTGTCTCTTTCAGGACCGTCTTGACTCACTAACTGAAGTTGATGATTCCGGGCAATTAACCATCAAATGTTCTCAAAATTACTTGTCACTGGATTGTGGTATAACTGCATTTGAACTATCTGACTACAGTCCCAGTGAGGATTTGCTTGGTGCTCTGGATGATATGACCTCCAGCCAAGGGAAAGCAAAGTCATTCGAATCCTGGAACTACAGTGAGATGGACAAGGACTTTCCAGGACTTATAAGAAGTGTGGGTTTACTTGCAGTAGCAACTGATTCCATTGCTTCCCAGTGTAATGAAGCATTAAATGAGAAAAAAGCCCACATACCTCTTCCAGCAGAAGATGAAGAAAACAAAGACAGGAAATCACCGCATGAGCTCTCACTAGCACCTCCTTCTGCAAACTCTGTTGGTTCTAAAGGACCTTGCTCTGAAGACAGTGCTTTACCTGCTGACAACAAACCAGCTTCTACATCAGTGAAACCAGAAAGCAATCTTCCACAGCACATCAATGAAAAAACCAAACACTCTCACTGTGAAAACTCAACTCCTAAGCGGTCCATAAGAGACTGCTTTAACTACAATGAAGACTCCCCTACACAGCCCACATTGCCAAAAAGAGGTCTTTTTCTGAAAGATGATGTGTTCAAAGATTACATGGAAGCCCATGACTTAAAAAGGCAAATATCTCAGATAGTTAAAAATGAAATGAGTAGAAGTACACCTTCGTTGCTAGATCCACCAGACAGGTCCAAGCTTTGCCTAGCTTTGCAGTCACCCTACAGTAACGCTCCATCTGCAGTTAGTCAGTCATATGATTGCCTGAATAAAATTGGTGATAGAAATCTTGAGTACACGATCAATAATCACTTTAAAGACAGTCCCCTAAATCTGGGGAAGTCTACTTTGTACGCTCGTAAAGAAAAATCAAAGCACAAGAAATCTCATGATGCCCCAGAGAAAGTGAAAGCTGGCAGAACAGCTCCACCAGTACAAGTCAAAAGAAGAGGACATTCTCTACAGAATGGAATTACATCTCACAACTCTCTGGAGGAGACAGAAACAGATTCCTCTGCATCATCAGATTCTTGTAACAAGAGACACCCAAGTGGGCAATCACAGGGTAAAACTGAGCCTTTTCATTCACCAACACGTAGCCAAAACAGTGCTTCCTCAGCTGATTCTGAGCTTCTTCTACCAAAAAGCAAGAATGAGAAAAGCTTCTCCTCAACACCAAACTACACTCAAAAGACCAATAAAGATGGTGATGTCTGGTATGGATCTGATGAATATTTAGCACTTCCTACACACCTCAGACAGACTGAAGTATTAGCTTTAAAACTAGAAAATTTGACAAAGTTGCTGCCCCAAAAGCCCAGAAGAGAAACCATTCAAAACATTGATGACTGGGAGCTGTCAGAAATGAACTCTGATTCAGAAATGTATCCAACGTACCAAACAAAAAAGCACAAAAACATGGGTAGAATTTCCCCAAGCTCCTCGAGTGACATAGTGTCCTCCATCGGTGACAGCATTGAATCTGGGCCTCTCAGTGACATTCTCTCTGATGAAGATCTTTCTATGCCTGTATCTTGCATCAAAAAGTACATTGAAGAAAAGTCAGGAAGGACTGCTGTCATTCAGCCCTCTGAGAGTGAGACATCTGCCTCAAATAAATCAGCTTTAATTCATCAGCTGATGCAAGATATACAACATCAAGAGAATTATGAAGCCATTTGGGAAAAAATTGAGGTAAGGCAATAATCCTGTGTTCTGCTGTGTCTTTGATGGAGATGGAGCTGTGGGCAAGTGTAGAGCTGCTTGCTTGCTTTCTTTAACCAAGAAAATAATCTCTTCTAGTGACTTCTAGAAGTAGAGAACAGCACTGATCATTGTAATGATAATAGACTGCAGTTAACTTTCGCAAACCATACATATACATACCTTATATTTTTTACTTATGCAATTGCCTTTAATTTGGCTATTTCATCAACAGAGCTTCTTTTGGCCACAATCAGGTATTCAACAAATTATTTTTAGAGTGAAGTGGAAAATAAACTTTAGAAAATCAGGGGTATTTGTTTTGTTTGAATGAAGTTACCCTTCATATCATCTGGTGATTTTCTTTACAAGTAAGAATTGCTTTTGACTTGATTCCTGTCATAATATGTATAATAGCTACACTTCTTTTAATCAGCTCGTATTAGTAGAACCAAGAATAACACCTTTTTTTTAAACTTAAATAATCCTTCCTAAATGCTGGCAATGTAACAGTGGCAATAGTGGCAATACACTATCTCATTAAAGTTGAGATGAGAGAGCATCTCATTTTCATCTTGTGGTCTTGGTTCTTCAGGAGTGACTCTTCTTTATAAAGCTGAAAAGCACAATTGCAGTAGTTAACACTCTAAGAGGCCTTTAGAAAAAAGGAGCTTAAAGACAGGAGATGGATGTGGTGAGTGCACAGTCACGTAAGGACCCTCCATCTCAACAATCCAGTTTTTTAGGTTACATTCATAGCTAATTTTTTCTTTCACTTCTCTGATAGGTTTGTCTTCTTGGCCATCACACGGGAGAACTCTCCCATCCAGAACGTTTCATGTTCATGCCTGATATCATTTAGTAAAATGGCTGTGAGTAAAGAAAGCTCCATCTGTACTAGACTTTAAAATCCTTTAAAATTCATTATGCGTGCATTAAAGGGTGATCTGGGCATCCAAATGCTAAATCTAGTAGCTCCATTGTCTTATACATTATCAAAGTCTGTAAGAGTGAAGAAAAAAGAACTTAATTTTACAACTTCAGCAAATTCTTCTTAGAATGCATGATTTCTATAAGTTTGGAAGACACTGGAAGCATTATGACTTGTAGCAAAGAAGCTGAGCTAAAGATGTTTGAGTACAGTCAGGGTAGAAAACACAGAAAGAGAAATTTCTCCTTACACAAAGGAGGGAGCAGCAGCTGTCAGCCTTGAAAGAGTCAGCTCTAAAGGGCAGCACTTAATGATTCAAGTTGTTCCATCCAACTTGATGGCTGGGGTTCATCTTCCGGACTCTAATGAAAGAACCATCTTCATAAGCTCAAGCTGTTTCTGCGCTTAAGTTTGTGTAGTGTCACAAATTAGTCCAGATGAAGCTGGCAAATACAGAGCTCCTCATTCTGTGCAAGCACCAGATCGCATCAAAGCTGCTTGTGAATGTGTGAGATGCTGTCTTTCAGCTGATGCTACAAGAGCCTTTTGAAGGAATGGAATTGTTGTGTGCTTGGGGACCAGCTGACTAGCATCCTTCTGGCAAGAAGCAGTTGGCAGAGAAACTTTTTCACATCACCCTCTCAAATAATCATGTTTATTTTTCTCAAACTTTTTGAAAAGGTAATCCTCTTCTTGGGGGTCACACGTCTGTGTGATTCCCTGCAGCTGCACGTCAGTCCTGCCAGGATGGAAGGGTAGGAACCAGCTGTAACCACTGGCTGCAGCTGTAAACACCCCCTGCCTCTCCATACCCACCCTCTCCTCACCTCCTCCGGAGAGTGGATTGAGATCCTGACAGCAATTAAAGGTAGTTAGCTGTTCTCTGGCCAGGGTAAAGCCTTCTCGCTAGTGATCACAGCTGCCTCTCTTGTCCTTGAGGAACTTTGCTGCTGATGCTGTGCTTTCTACGATGTCTTGGTGTTCCAGATTGTGATGAATGCTTGGAAAACATTGCTTGTGGAGTCTAGAAATACTGTTTTGAAGTATGTTGTGGGAAGGAGCTCACAGTAGAAGGGCTTTAAACTGAAATCCAGGTGCAAAGAGCACTGCGAGGCTGAGATAGCTCAGTGATGCTGGTTGCTAAAAGCAAGACACACAAGAGTTTCATATTTATTTCGAGTAGGAAGACGTATGTCAGCCACATGAAATAGCTTGAAAATGTACTTCCTGAATGGTGAATAAAAATAATGAAGCAAGAAGTTTATAAAGGTTTTGCAAAGGAATTATGATATTCTAAAATGTAAAGAAATAGAGGGTTTTCCCAAGCTGCTTATTTACCTGAGATTTTCCATCATTGTTAGTAGTTGTTGTATCTTCTGCTTGTAAGACTAGTAAAGAACACATCTTCCAAGACCAGAGCTCTTCCCAAGGTAAATCCTGCCTCAGTAACACTGTGATGCCTTGCTGAGGTACTTTGACTTAAGAAATAGAAAAATAGAACATTCCTCCCTTAGATGACGTTGTGAAGTGTTGTATATACAAAGAGAAACACTGTGCCTGTATCAGAACAACATCCTCTTCTAGATCTCAGCTCTGTAATTCCCTGAGCACAGTATCAAAGGTGTGCCATTGCTTTTTCAGTTACCATCATTTAGCATTTACTTGAATTCTTTATTTGATAGGAAGTCTCCAACTCAAAAAGGAGTTTCTTAATTGCAAGAGTACACGTCTTAGCAATAATTCAGTATGACTTTTGTTAGCAGGAGTTTTGTGCTAAAGAAGTCAGATCTGAAATGAGTACTTAATTAAGGACAGAAGAAGCATGCTCGTGCCCATTAGTAATTCAGTTATACTGCTGCAAATGTCTAGCTTAATCCTATTTTATTTATTGAGATTGTAAAGCAAACCTGAAATAACGCAGCTAGATAACAGCTTAGAAGTGACTGGCAGCCTCAAAATCATTGAAAGTCATATTTTAGCTAGATAATGGGGCAAACAAGGGAGACTCAGTATTTTATTCTGATGGGAATAATTTTGAGTCAGTATAAATCTGGTAATATCTTGACAGTAGGCAATTGGCTGAACATATGCCAGAGTATTTATAGGAAACTTTCTAAAACTCACCTGGACTTGTTCCTGTGTGACTTGGTCTAGGTGATCCTGCTCTGGCAGGGGGATGATCTTTCGAGGTCCCTTCCAGTGCCTAATGTTCTGTGATTAATTTATCAGTTGTATGAAAGGTAGTCACGTGCAGAAATTGATAAGATTTTCCTACTTGTGAGTTATGACAGTGTCCTTGCCGTGGGTTCAGTCTCAATGTCAGGAAAAGCTCCTTTACTGTGAAGGTGATAGAGACTGGTATAGATTGCCCAGATTGGGTGTGGAGTCTCTTTCTTTGGTGACTTAGAAAACCCACCTGAATGTAGCCCTGCATGACCTGCCCTAGGTGGTCCTGCTTTGGCAAGGAGGTTGGAGATGGTCTCCAGAGGTCCCTTCCAACTCCTAACGTTCCGGTGTTTTTATTATCATGTTGTTAATCCGTTTGCCTACAGCAGAATTCTCCTTGACTGGCCCATTTGTTGTTTCATGGGATGACTTTCTTGCTTTGCGGTAAGAATTGCACACCCTTGCCATATTGTGCTTTGCACTGCATTAATTCTTTGGCAAAAGTTCCCTGTGCCTTTAGTACTAGGTACCTCCAGTCTGGGGTGCATAACTGTTTCTGTGGCAGCTCTCTGTTTCAGAGATTACTTTTTGGAGTTAAAAGTGACAATGAGCAACACACAATTCCAAATATTCCTCTTACTCTTAAAGTACAGCTCAGCTTTTACTAGCTACTTCAGGTGAAATTTAAAATACCAATTAAGATCTGTAGTTTTGGCTCTACTGACTGGAAGAGAAAAAGTTGAAACAAACTCATTCTCACAGGTGAAGTCGACAGAATTCTTTGTGGTAAGACAGTGGCCAATTGCACTGGCCTGATCTTGGGCCAATGCAATGACAGTAATATGCAATATAATATTGTTCAGGCAGTTTTGTCTCCTCTAGAAAGCAGTACTAGGTTGACACACTGATGATGTCCCTTTGGTGTAGTCTGTGTTCACCAATAATTCTCTTTGTTCGATTTCTGAGGCACTACTACAAAGGGTAGGACAGTAACCATTTGTGTGGCACTCCATCTAAATGAAGATGTGCTTGTTTTGCTAGCTTGGGGTTACTTGTATGTAGCAAACTACTGACTTTTTTTCTGCTATACAAACTTTGAGCTTGTTTTGTCGCAGGCTCCATTTCTGCAAGAGGCAGCTGAATTTCCTCTGCAGGAAGCAATCGGATTTCCATTGATCCCCTCTATTTAGCTCATCACATTTCATGAATTTGCCCTCAATTCCATTGGCTCTGTATTTTGTCTGAGGAGCCCAGTCAGCTTGACACTGGTAACCCAACTTCTTAACGTGCAAAAGGAATAAAATAAAGCTGTTGTGCACGTTTTTCTGCAGTGGGTTAGAGCGTGCCCCAGGGAACCTCCAGCAAAGAGCTGGATAAAATATTGTGCTGCCTTCCCAGACCCAGGCAGGGACATTCCTACCATTGTGTAACCATTTGTCCCCTCTGAATCTAAGATGCCCCAGATTAAAGACACCTTTTCCAAATTATTGGAACAATGGGAATACTTTTCCAGTCTAGAAGGAACTAAGGATCAGTGTAGTCTGCAAAAGAGAGTGGAACTTGTTAATGTGACAAATAGCTTGGGTTTTATGATGGGAAAGGGTTGCATTTACAGTCAGTGGTCACAATAGGTGAGTCTTCATTAGGCTTCTGCAAATGGGTAATGGGCTAGGTAGAGCTAATTTGTTTTGGAGATACAGCTGAGAGTCCATTTGGGCAGTGCAGAGCCAGTTAGCTAGAAAATATTTGGAGACCTGCTACAAAAGGGAAAGAATTTGTGGTGTTTAGATTGAAAAAAGACAGAGCATTTCTGGGGAGAGAATGGACAGAAAACACACCAGTACAGTTAAGGTGGAAGCTGGATTGCTCCTGAGGAAGTAAAGTTTGTGTTTTGGGTGTGATTTTTGTCATTAGATGAAAAAGCAGGTGACATTGAGGAGAAATGAGGCTGTGGGGCTAAGTTAAGGGAAAAACTAGCAGAAACTGATAACACCGAGGAGACCTGGTAACAAAGAAAAAGCACAGGACTGTAAACAGCAATGACAGGACAGATGGAGAAAGCAAAGTTTGTCACTGGAAAATAAACTGGCTTATTTTGGATTATCAGATAAGGGATTTTTACTGTTGTAGTGTTCCCTTCAGCCCTCCTGCTTTCATTAACTTAGTGCTTCTGATACTGACTCTCTTAAGATGAATGGATTGTGTATTTTTCCTTATAGAGTGCTTGCCAAAATGTGTTCATCTTTGAATCTTACTTACACTGCTTCGTATAATTTCACTTGAAATGCTGCCTTTTGGTTGATGATGAGTTTATAAAAAAACAGTAAGTGAAGGAGGTATCATAACCAGAAATTCCTTGGCCACTGTGCAGTTTTCTCAGCAGTCTTGCTGCTTTGTGCAGCACAACTGAAAACGTCACTTTACATTTTGTGCTGAGAGTCAAGTTTGTGCTTTGTTGTTTGGAGTCTGATGATACCCCTTGCTTTGTAAGCCCATTCCTCTGTCTTCAGGCTGGAAACTCTTATTAAGCAGTAATGTAAAGTTTAAGTAAGAAACTCTCATGTTTGTTCCAATACTTCTTCACTAGAAGATTATATCAAAATACAGCGAACTCTCTGTTCCCCAAAAACACTTAGTTCCAAACAGTTTGCTTGAATTTTAAACAGCTTCTCCAAGTACATTCACTTTTCTTTGGCATTTGCTTTACCACAAATAGTCTGAGCGAGTTTGTCACCAGCAATCTTTACAAAAGCAACAACTTCTCTAAGTGGTGCAAATTCTGAATTTGTGACTACATCTAAAACTGCAGGAATTAGCCTTCCTTAATTTGTCCTTACTTAATGAGACACATCTATTGTGAAGCATATGCTTGTTCAGAACTCTTTGGATTTCCAGCTCTGAATCATTTGGCAGTGAGCACTTCCAGATCAGGGATTTTTTTTGTATTCACTAACTCAATATTTGGCAAGTGATTCCAAATAATTTGTGAGGGAAAAAAAAGAGAAAGGGAAAAGAAAGAAATGGAAACTATCTGCTCACAAATAATTCTAGCAGCAAGGATTTGAGGATATGCATTTATAATTAATTGTAAGGGTTATATCTAAATTCATTGTGAGACCTTTGGCTGCAAAAAGCATCTGGTTTCTCTCTTGTGTACCTAGTTGGGCACCACATTGCAGCTCAAGGATGGCTATTAAGAGCTTAGATGGACCAAGGAACTGCTGCTTTTGCATATATGATTCAGTGAGCCCCCCTCTTCTGCTCTGAGGCAGTCACTCAGATCAGCCTGAAGTGATCGTTGGCTTTACCCTGTACAGTCATGTCTTATCCATCTGTATCACAGCGGAGACACAGGCCTGCACCAGAGCCATCTGCATCAGTTGTTTGTGAACTGAAGCTGTCTAGAAAAGTGATTGCTATTTCTTACCTTCTGGATCTCTGCTAATTGGCAGAAGGGTGCAAACAGAGCTGAGGATGGAGAGAGGGAGCAGTAAGACTGCAAGAGGTGGGGTTCTTGCTTGCACTGTAGCAGAGGAACGGCTTGAAGGTGAGGAAAGGGTGCCAGATGACCTACCCAGAAATACAGTAAGTTGCTCCAGATTTAAAAGACACACAAAGGTTACTTGGAGGTCTAATCAGTACTGACTCTAAGATGATCTTAGGATCAATTCCTCTCTATCCAAGCAGAGACACTCTTTATTCTATGTGATTGTTCAGTGCTTTCAATTCTCTTATAGAGGAGGGAATTCAAAAACCACTACAGTAGGTTTGGAAGCTTTCAGTGAGAGCAGGGCAGTTCAAGAGGAATCTTCTTGTGGTGTTCAGGACCAAATCCTCTATAACTGCTGTCTGTCTTAAACGGAGCAGGTACCAGAAAAATCTTTGGTTGGTTGTGAAGAGTTTGACTAAACTTCTGAGCTACCCTGTTAACTAGTTACAGCATTGATTTTAGTGTTCCTTAAAGTGCTGCCATTATTAAACAGGAAACTATTGAATTGAAAATAGCAGTTTCTAATGTTTCCTTAAACGTGAGGTGAAAGAGAATGCTCGTTGCTTTACCTTTTCATAGTGATCTGACTTCCCCAATGTTTTAAGGTCTAGCCCTTCTGTTACATAATACACTTAGACTCTTGGGCACTTATGTTTTATGTATCCTCTGTGAGGAAGTACAGGATATTCCAGAAAGAAACAGTACACCAGAATCACTATGGTCTATTCTAAATATTTAATTATTTAAATAATGCATTGCTACTAACTTCCACCTAAATCAAATTCCAGTGTAGCTGCTGTTGTTAATGCACCATTGGTTTAGATCCGTACACGCTAGAGATGGAGTCAGGGCAACACAAATGTTCAAGGATCTGGAGAGAATTAACCTGAGAGGAAAGATCAAGTCTGCTTATGTAAGATTATTGCATAACTCCTCAAAATATGTTCATATCTTTTTCTTTGTGTATCTTCATGTATTTTGACAGCAACCGGTTTTCATTCCTTTATCTTTTCTGGTATGTTGTGATCAGGAATGGAACATTGCATGGTGCTGGCTTTTAAATCACACCTGCCAACATTAGGGCTCGACGTGAATCGAGTTTGTGGTAGACATGGACAGGGAGCTTTCTCAGAGGCCTGATTCAGATTGTCTGTACACTTATGCAGATATCTGAAAAGCAACCAGAAAGGCAAAAAATTGTTTTCTCAACCTTGCTTAAGGTTTTGGAGCACAGATGATAATCCAGACAAACAGCTGAGCTCTCCTTAGCAAACTGGACTAGATTGTTCCTTTAAAGTTAGTAAATAATTATTTTGAAGCCTGATTCTCATGGAGATCAAGTAAGGTTACTGGAACGAGGGTTTAGTTTTGTTTCTGGTTTCCCTTGGATGATGTTTGGAATATCTCCAAGCTGTCAGAGGGAGAACCAACAAGCAAACAGGTTTTTGATAGTAGACAGTGTAGATGTTCAACCCACAGTAATTTACTATAGCTAATTTCTTTTTTCCCTACTGAGACCAGAATCTGACTGCATGAGTATTTCCTTCTGGTGCTGTACAGGACCAAAGCCACACTGGGCGATTTAAAATGTAAATACTGCTGCTCTATACCATACCTACAGCAGCTAGCACAGAACTGACCCAGGTAAATTCAGACTAGAGTCAGCCTCATCTTGCGCTGCAGTGCAAATCTCCTATAAGTCTTTTGAGATATAGAAATCGACAACAACAAAACTCAGAAACTGTTAGAAACAGTGAAGCACTGTGGAGATTCTGGCATTAAAAATAAAGAAGACAAAAGAAAAGAAACCCCACATCATGGATTTGTTTTTATTTTATTGTGTAAACACATCCAAATTTGGGGGTGAAAAAAGGGAGTTGGAATTAGGGTCTAAAAAGGGTATAAATAAATGCCCACGAGAGCCCAAGAGAAAAAGGAACTATCGAAAAAGGAAGAGGTAGATGAATTAGGAAGCAAAAGAAAAGCAATTAGTGGAGTAGCTAATGACAGGGTTTCTTTGGAGACTAAAGGTGAACAATAACAGGAGGCTAAATTGGGAAACTGGAGGAATAATAGGAGTAAAGAAAAGAGGTGGTGAATCTTAATCTGTCCTCGCTGCTGCCATATGTAGCAGAGAGTGGTAATCACCATCTCCCCTGTTTTTAAACTCAGAAATCTTAACTGCAAAACAAGTTCATGGGTCAAAGAACCAGAATCTCTCTTGTGAGGTGACAGACTTAACCTCTTCTAACCAATTAGCCTTGAATAATAGGAAATGCTGAGTTAAAGGTTCTCATTTTGAGGGGGAATCGCTGTCATTGTATCTTAAGTCACGCCAATGACACAGCAGAGGTCAGTAGATGTAGCAGTTACCCACAAGCAAACAGCATCTGTTCTGGTTTAGCAAAAAGTGGGGTTTTTTTCCTTCTTTTTGAGAAACTTCTAGCCGCGGTGATACATCGCCCTCTTGAGGCCACAACTTGCAACTGCTTGTTACAGCTACTTCTCACATCAACGGGTCTCTCTCAACTTCACAAACGTAGCTGCAAATTCAGATTTTAAATAAACCATAAACTAGAGTATTTCCTGCCTATTAAGATCCTTTTATTGTTTTAGTGTTGCCTTCACAAATTTTCTTGCTATTGATTTTATTCCAAAAAAAATTATTGTTGAACTATTGCTCTGATTTTGAAAAGTAACAGCATGTGTGTGACAGTTTTTAAACTGAAAAAATAGACCTCCATGTCCACATCTACAGGATTGGTGAAACATATCGAAGAAAACAAACCCTATTAAAAAAAAAAAGTAGATATGTTATCTCCCTGCACATACATGATCCATTTTTAGTATTATTTAGGGAATGATAGTGACATTATTTAAATAAGCAGTGTTTAATCCTGCTTTGTGACCATCAGATCAAGCACATCGTGGCCTTATTCCTTTATCACTTACTAGTTACTGAAAATGTTATGTAAAAAAATTAATGAATTCATTTTTTATTTGGAAGGCACTGAAAATCCTGTGGAATTAATTTTGTGCAATTGGATAAATGTGCCAGATTGATCTAATTTCATTCTTTTAACATGATTTGTTCCTTTATTGAGATGAAAAGGTAAAAGTTTTTGAAGTGTTTGCTTGACGTCTGCAGCAGGGCCACTCTGATTTCAGGCAACAAAGCAACCACAATGTATGTATAATTGAATTGTCTCCAACCTTCAAGGAGTTAAAGGCTGGGGAATCATGTTTATTGCTGGCAATTATGAGATCAAGGACTAAAGATATATTGACACCAGTTCAGGGAGGTGCCAGCCTGGATCCAACTGAGTGGTCTCCAGTGCAGCCTGGTGCACGTGCAAGGTAGCAGCTGACCATTGGCAGAAATAACAGCTGCAAAGGGCGTCCCACCCCCTGACCACTGTTTGAAGCCCAGAAGCTCAGGGTATGCAAACCAGGGCACAATGGTCATCCATAACTGTCTATTTTTCAGAGCAAAGTGAAGCTACATACTAATACATTATTCCCATTATATGGAAAAATTGCAAATGAAGATGAGTTCATCTTTTGGACGCAGTTCAGCTCATAATCAATACAGGCATTTGCTGTAAAACAATCTGAAAATAAGGTATGTTGCCAACACAACATTTAAAATAATTATATGAAGAGGCAATGCAGTACTCCCAAGTACCCTTACATCACTGTAAGTTGCTTCAACACCAATAGCTATATTGGCAGCATTTTTAGAGACAGCACACCAGACAGCTAGCTTCACTGCAAATGAAAATACTCATTGTAGACCCACATTATCCACAGTTTGGATCATGGTTCCTTTGTAACAAACACCTTGTGCTGAAAGAGAAGGAACAGTTCTGAGCATGGGATTTCATTTTAGGTTTATCTGCAGAGTAAATAATAAATTTGCACTTATGAGCAACAAGTCCTGGACTAATAACTTCTAAATTTGCTATTGCAGCTTCACGTTTCTGTGAACACAGATCTGCACTTCAGGGGTTTTCTGACAAAAGCAAATACTGATTAGAACAGATGAAAATATTTACTACTTTAACCAAGGCATCTACGCCTGCATAGCCCTGTGGTGGTAAATCTTACTTGTGTAGAAGTAGTGGGGTTTTTGGTCAATATTACTGCCACCCATTTGAGAAGATGCTTTGGCTGACTTGCACAGAGCAGTTTCCAGGTTTGTAAACCGTCTCCACGAGAGGGCTGTACTGGCTGCTTTCCATGTACTGTGTTCTCTCCTTGGGAAGGATGCAGCTCCATCTCTGCCATCCAAAACTTGAGCACTTTGAAATATTCCCTCAAAAAGAAATAAGATTCAAACTGGTATGAGTGATAACTGGGGTGGCAGATAAGCGAAGTTATTTTCTGTCATGTAGAATGCAAAGACATAGGTAATATTTTTCCATACAGAGAAAGAGATGCTGGTTTATTTATTTACTTGATTCCTGGGAGTACTTTCAATTTCACACCATTTTTGAGATACAGCAGTGGTCTCTCATGCTTTCTCAGTATGAACTCTGTCCTCTCCCAAATGAATGCAAGAGACCTAAAACTTTCCCTGTGTTTGTGCTTGTTAATGTTGTGTCTCAGACAGAAAGCATGGCCACATCACCAACCATTTTGCACACCTGGCATTATTGCCATTGGGACATCTCTGGAGGTTTACAACTAATGCTCTACTGCTGCTAAGCTCATACCAGATGATTCTTTAAGTGATGGATGAATCAGTCTTCCCTTTCTCTTCCATTCTCCTCACTAGTTCTCTTTCCTGTTGTTTGCAAAGTCACAATGACAATAGCCATTCCTATGACATTCATATATTTGACGGAGCACTGGAACCGGTTGCCCAGGGGGGTTATGGAGTCTTCTTCACTGGAGGCTTTTCAAACTGGTCTGGATGTGTTTCTGTGTGACTTGATCTAGGTGATCCTGCTGTGGCAGGAGGATTGGACTAGATGATCTTTCGAGGTCCCTTCCAATCCCTAATGTTCTGTGACACTGTGATATGTGTAGCAATTCTGGCATCAGGGTAACGGGGATCTCTTCTCCCCAGCAGTGTCCTTCCAGTCCAGGGATTTTGCTTCTGTAGTTCTAGGTGCTCACAGATTTTTTTGAAAGTCTGGGAGAAATATTATCAATGGTGTTGGGAGCTTATCTGCTATGTAAGGACATATCTCCCAGGAATGGGGTTTAAGAAGAATTCAACTTACTTATCTGTATTTGCCCCACAGTCAATCTGATGCTAAGAATATCCCTTGCCAGATCTTGTGTGCTTCAAACAGCAGTGGAGTCTTGTGATCGTTGTTTTAAATAGGAGGTAGATCTTCACCTTGAGCAAAAGGTCAGGCAAGACAGAGGGCAAAGAGAGAATTATGTTGGTGGCATCATGGGAAGCTTTAAGTAATCTGTAGAGAGAGAGTTAGGAATGATTCTTAATATTCAGATTAGTGCAACCTGCTCTAATCAGAACTAGTAACAGTCCCATAGGGGCAGTGAAGTTTTTATTGCAGAGCCAGGTTCACTAACTTCAAATGCAGTTGCTTGAACTGGAATGACAAGTTACACTTTGCATGTTTCTCTGTGTCATGTTTTTAACTCTATCCTACCTTTATGGTTCTGTCTCATATCTGAAAGGCTCCAGGAAGCTGAGACTTTCTTAAAAATCTTGTCTGCCATTGCTGCTCTGGCTCAACTACAGTGTGGAAAAATAGCTTGGAAATCTTGGCAATATCTGCTGATTTAGTGGTATAATCAGTTTTTAGGGACAAAGCTAGAGCAGAGTTAGTCTGCGGTCTTCTCCTAGGCTTGTAAAAACAGTTCTTGCTGTTCTCTGTGTTTCAAGACTTGCAAGGACTGTCAGCTCTTCAATGAAACCTCTGCATTGTTATATATTAATCCTCCTTATTTTCCAGAATCACAGTGCATCTTGGGGTTCTAAAATCAGGCAAAGTCATGAGCTGGTGACCATGTTGGGCTGCCACTTTCTGTTCTGTAACCATGTAAATCAGCACCTGTTAGGTAGAAGGTCATTTCCAACCTCTTTTAGTTCTGTGTGTGATACTTGGACACAAAACTTAGTGGTGCTCGTTAAAAACCTGTGTAATTTAATAGCTAGTATAAAAAATGTTCAACTAGACATAGTAGAAGATGAGCATGTGCCTTTACACGGAGGTCCACTAAGAAAAGTATCTCTTTTTGAAGGGATCGTGTAAGTTTCACACTCTCACGGGCTGCTGTTTTGAGTAAATGTGACGCCAAGTGCTGTTGCCGGAGCATTGGTGAATCAATGTATCCTGAGTGGATAACAAGTGTTGCCACCTGCTGATGTGTTTGGTCAGTTGTCGGTGTCTGTGAGGTCACTGCCTGACACAGATTCTTGAAAATGTCTGGCACAGAGAGTATTTTCCATTGTGGCATCTTGGTTCCTTGGGGATGCCTGACATCCATACTGCTAATGGTTTTACTGTTGCCTCTGGGTTCAACTCCAATTAAATTGACCATGGCAGTTTGTTGCAGCCTCATCCTCTCGAGTACTTGGATTTCTTTGACTTACCTTTGCCTATGAAGAAAATGCACTTTTATCCTTTTGAAAACAAAGTCCATGGGCAGGAATGTGTTCCTCCTGAGACTAATATGCAAGTCCTTTTGTGGTTAGACAAAGGGTTTTCTTAATGCATTCTGTGATAGAAGTGCCCTTAGAGCCAGCCCATCCTTGTACAGAGATCCCTCTGTGAGCTCAGTCTTTTTGTAAATTGGGAACAAACTTCACAACACTGTGTGCTTGCAACAAAATTGGGCATCCATTTTTAAGCACACAGCCTCATAACCAATTCTTTTAAGGAGAAAATTCCCTTTGTGGAATAAAAGGGAAGGTGGAGAGAAAAAAATATCTGGGGTAGTGATTTAACAAGCACTGTCATCTGCTGTTTCTTCACTGGGGTCTGTGGGATACAATAGCCTTTCCACCATCACTCTTAACTACCATAGCAGATGATTTTAGCATGTTTGCTTTTTGTAGTTGGGCTCACCTCTTTTATTCTCATTTTACTCTTGTTTCAAGTCATTAGAAGGGCTTTACACAGTGTTACAAATGCAGTGACCAAAAGTGCCTTAAGCGTAAGCCACCATATGTGTTAAATGAATATGTGAGCTGTGTGAACTCTGTACCGCTTAAAATTACCAGCCAAAATGTACTGAAACCATTTAGTGACCTGTGCTGTGCAGGCATAGTAAATATGGGACATTTTTTTCCATAATAAGCAAACCCTAAATTTGGTCTAGGAAGAGTGCAATCAAAGTTTCATAACAGTGTTAACTGGATCCCGTTGCATCCTCTGTGTTTTATGTCATAATTTTGGTGGTATTCACCCTACTGTCCTTAAGTGCACGTGTCCAAATTTCCCATCTAAAGGAATCTCATAAAAAACAAGTCTACAAACATTTAGGGCACTACTGGTTTTAGTGTACAAAAGTTAAAAGTTGGATTTGTTCATGTACTAAAAATTCTATGTTTTTACCTTTATTTTTGGTAACCATAAACGTACTGTCTCTGAGAATAAACCTCAAAATTACAGAGCTGGGCTTTAGTTTGTTTCCATTCTCAGTGGGGTATAATAAAAGCTGGATTTGTAAAGTGATAGCTGCAGCTGGGATGGAAGCCTCCTCCCTTCCCATTCCATTCAATTAATGAAAGCTGAACTTCAAAGTCTCAATGAGATCATTTGAAGTGCTAAAATTATTGAACACCAGGACTGTTTATTTTCCTATCTGATGAAAAAGAAGAGCTTCTAATGTAAAAGTAAAATGAACCCCCTGAAATGAAGTTAAACTTTAAAGTTCTGGTGCAAGCAGTAGGGTTAGCTTAGTGAGTCACACGATTTTAAGTGACTCACTTGACAGTTTTTATCGTGACTGTGACATGAAAAGATTTTCTGGGAGGTCTTAGCTGTGTGATGGTGAGAAAATTGCAGTCCAATGAGATTGTCTGACCGAACAGGCCTGCCAAGCCAAGAGAACACCAGTGCACAGGTATTATCAGGGACTGGAGCCTTTCTGCAGTACTGTAGAAAGCAGTATTGTTGTCACCATTAGTGTTTTAGTTCTTACTAGAAACTTTGAGGTTGGCCAACTGCTTATGTTCTGCTGTCGGTCCATAATATTTCTTCTGGGGTCTACTTTGTCCTTTTTGAACCACGGGCACTGGCTGTGCCAGCTCAGTGCTGCATGTAGCTGGGGTTAGTGGGCACAAGCATTTCTTTGAATGACTCATTTGATAAGAGTAAGCATCACTCTCGGGTCTGTTGGTGCAAACTAGGAAGTGGGAAGTTACTGGATATCTATTTTCAAAGGTCAGCCCTTGGCCAGATGAGGTGGGCTTTGGAAGTTCAGTGGTACAGAGCAGGAGGTGTCTGTGGAAGCTGAAGAGACACAGAGAAATTTGGGCTCTGCCAAGAGGCAGTAGTGGAGTTCAGGTGGTGAGCAGTAAGGTGTGATGAACGGTTGTCTTGAGGAGGGAGGGATATGCAGAGAGGGCCCTGGAAAACAGGGAAAAGGAGCAGTGTCAGACAAAAACTGCTTGGGATGCCTAAGGCTCCCTATCTCTGAGTTCATTTTAAGTGTTAAATTTTTATGAAGCTTGCTTGGGATAGACAGGACACACACCATCCTATTAAATGTAATCTATTGCTTGTGAGACTGTGCATCTGAACACCTCTGTCGGACACACCGCTGTGCTCCAGGGTCTCTTGTCCTGGCAGCACCACACAGCAGCTGCTCTCCTGCTCTCTAATTCAACACGCCAGACACAACCAGCCTACCAGGTGAAGGGAGCCCTGTGCAGCTTCTGGAGGAGGCTGTGTCTTTCATATCCCCTTGTGTTTAACAGAGCATGGGGTAAGCCACTGTAGAGACAGCCTTCCTCAGCCCACTCTCCATGCATGCCTTCACGCTCTGAGCTGATCCATCCCTGCCCTTTTAGGGTGGCTCAGCAAGTGAAATCTCAAAAATTTGAGTGTGCTGGTTATTAATGAGGAAGTCTCAGGATATTTAGTTAAATCCCATCAAATTTATTTTTAATTCTTCAGTTAATTAGTTAATTCCTTAATTCTATAGAACAATTGAATTAAGCATATTTTCATTCTAAAAGACACCAAAGAAGGCACACAGAGTTAGAGCTTTTCTTCCCCCTCCCCAAACATACAATTGTCTTTTTCATTCTTATCCATCCAGAGCAAATAGAATTATAGCACAAAAAATAACTTTGCACATGCCAAATTTCAAATGAAGCCGTTTTTGCTCTAGCTTTGCTCAGGGATATGTGATTAGAATTTCTTCTCTCCCTAGGAACATCTGTAAAATTGTCATAAAAGGAAGGCAGCACAGTATTGTAAAGGTGATTGTTTGAAAATTTTCTATGTTGGGCATGGGAAGAGCTTTATCCTTATCTGCAAACTTTGTTACAGAAGTTGCTATAAATCATCCAGACACAATCCAGAGGGTAGCAATAGCTTTATGCTGGGTCATGCCGGGGCTTGAGGTTTTTTAGTAATGTCTCTCTTGCTAGTACCGTACGAAACTTACCCAGCTAGTCAGAAGGCAGAGACTGGATTATTCTGGTGCTCCTCTTTTTTTCTGTTTTGTTCCCATCTTTTCTCTCTGAGGAAAAAAGGAGACTGAGGGGTGCCTCATTAATGTTTATAAATATGTTGGTGGGTGTCAGGAGGGTTGAGCCAGGCCCTTCTCAGAGTCATCCAATGGTAGGACAAGGGGCAGTGGGTGTGAGCTGGAACATAGGAGGTTCCACATCAATACGAGAAGGAACTTCTTCACAGTGAGGGTGACAGAGCCCTGGAACAGGCTGCCCAGGAGTGTTGTGGAGTCTCCTTCTCTGGAGACGTTTAAAATCTGCCTGAGCATGTTCCTGTGTGACTTGGTCTAGTTGATCCTGCTGTGGTGGGGGGATTGGACTGGATGATCTTTCAAGGTCCCTTCCAATCCTTAATGTTCTGTGATTCTGTAATTCGTGTTCAGTAGCTTTTATCTTCAGTGTGGCTGACTGTGAGTTTTGAACTTCCAAGAAGTTGTGATGGAAAATATTTGATTTCCTATTACCAAACCATGAGATGTTACAGTAATTCTAGACTAACACAAATCAGCACAGCTCTGCTGAAGCTTACACCTACTGAAACTCCCACTGTAAGAATGAAGAAAACAGTAATCTAGAGAAAGGAAAACAAGTTCAAACAGGAAAAAGCAGAAAGGTAGGAAATATCTAGGAAGGGTTGTAAAGTGGCTTCATGTGCATCTCTATAAAATGAGGGAAAAAACCTGCAAAATATACTTTATCATATGAGTTCATTTTTTACTGAGTACTCCTGGATTTAGATTTAGGATTGTATATTAAGCCTCATCCTTTTTTTCATATAATTTATGTTATCTGTTCTTTCAAGGCATAGTTTCATGCTCTGACAAACAATCTGACAAAAGCTTTTTTGTTATGAAAGCAATGTTTTTTCTCTACTACTTTTTAGAAAATATTTTGTCAAAGCCTTTTATTTAAAAAGTATGCTGTAGGAAATGTTCTAAACGATGAGAAAAGCGACTGTTGTAATGCACTTAGTGTCCCTGAGTAGATGTACATCCTTAATTGCTTTCTGTTCCAACTAGGCCACCCTGATTACACTGAAATGACTCTGAATTGGTCAATCTGCAGCAGGGCAGCAGCACTTCAGTCAGGGGTAAATTATGTTTTGGACTTCCCCGTTATGAGCCTTGAGGAGATGAAGGATGTTCATGTGTATTTGTGACAAGGCTGCCTGGGCCATCTGGGCTGGCAGAGCAGAGTCCTTTGTACCAGATTTAGGCTACAGCTGATGGTGAGAGCTGGCCTCTCCCACAAAACGTGTGCAGAAACTGCACCTCGGCAAAAGAGAGGGAAGGGAAAAGGGGAAGTTCGCCGCCAGCAGCAGTCTCTGCTCTGCTCCGGCGCCGGAGCTGCCTCCGAGGCTGCTGGCTGGGCGATAAACTGGCTCCTTCCCGCTCGCTGCCGACGGGAACGAACGAATGGGGTGGGATCGTAGGCAGAGCTGGGACAAACCCCACACGGGACGGTTTTGATAGCTAAACTGCGCAGACTGGAGCGGGAAGTGCGTTGGCACGATTTCATCTCACGTAGAATTTGAGAGGGAAAGCGTTTTCTGTTTCGTGCTTCTTCTGGTGGGCTCAAACACCCCGGGCGAAGTCCTCTGCGATGTTGGGGGTCACGGGGACACGCCTGTCCGGGTTCGGCCCCTGGTGGCACCGCCGGGCTGCGGCGCCCCGCTGCGCCGGCAGGTGGCGCTGTGGGCACAGGCACGGCGCGCGGGCTGGGCGCGCGGGGCTCCCTCAGCCGGCGGCCAGCGGTCACTGGCTCTTCCTTTGCCCTTCCCTTTTCCCCTTTTTCCCTTTCTTCTTCTCATTCTTCCTCTTTCCCCCTTCTTTCCCATACGTGCTCGTGGTTTCAGTAACACCTTATTGCCGACATTTGAGAAATATAGGGACTACTGTGACCTGCGCTGCCTTGTGCCGCGGGGCCCCCCTCGGGCACCGAGTCCCGGCCTCCGCCCCAGCTCTGCTGCTCCCGGCTCTGCCTCTTCCCCTGTGATACCCGGGGTCATCGCGCTGCTGCGCGAAGCCGCATTTGTATTTTTTCCAGACCCCAAACGAGACCCCAGGCGTTCCTTGTGCCGGGTTGCCCAGACCACCTCGGGGAACACGCCAAGTCCTGGTGGCCACCGTGTGTTTTATTCCTTGTGATGCTCTGAGATGAAGTGAATTCCATGACGGGAGAGGGCAATAGCTTCTTCCTGCTCATCCTGAGGACTTCCAGGAACTTAAAATGCATTGAATAATAACGATGAAACTAAAAGTCCTAAGAGTGCTTCAGTGAATGCTGTCATGTCTGCAGAATGAACTGGAGTGTCTTGCCAGGGGCTAGCTTTAGTTCAGAAGCAAAACCACTTCAGCTGGAAGCCAGGAGTAGATTATCGGACCCTGTCTCTTGGCACAGCAATGGGCCAAAATGACTCCGCTACCATGAATTTTGAAGGTGGTGTTGCTCTGCCTGGTCTGGGTTATTACCATTGCTCTTCTTTGTGTATCACAGCTGTGCACCAACTGCTTAAATTCCTCTTTCTGTCTCCTTTAGAAATCTGATTTTGTGTGCTACTTTAGAGAAGGAAATTTGGGCTCCCTAGTCAGTCAGGAATCTGTAAAAGTTTTATGCTTAGTTTGCTTTTAACTATCTGAATGTACTAATAATTGCCAGAAATCATTCCATAAAAATAGTGGCGAGAGGGAGCTACTAAGTGTGTGTACCAAGTTGTTATCCAACTGGAAATTAAAATTCTCACTGTGCTCCGTAATTTGTAGTTAATAACTAATGATACAACCAGTATTAGTGCTAACTTAATCTAGTCTTATGCTTTTCATAATAGATGGACATTTCTCTTCAGAGTTAATTTTCAGGGTGCTTATAAACATCACGGTCAGTTTATTCCATTTACTTTCTTGCTTTCTGGTGGATAAGACTTCGGTAAAATTATCTGTACTCAGTATGTGCCTATAGTATCATCCAATCATGTAAATTCAGGGGCACTATTTTTAATCAGACAAAATAATTGGTACTAATCTCAAAATAAATGGTGCTCATGAGAAGCAGGAGCTGCTGTCTTCTCAGGAGCACCATCTGTGTGGCTTGTATGCAATCAGCAATATTTATATTAAATGCTATATATTCTGCATCACCTACTGTTTGATTTCTTCTCTCTGAGTCTCATCCTATAACCAAAATAGGAATCAGACTCAAGTTCTGAGAAGGAATGCCTTGCCTCAGGTTACTGATGAGCAGTTTGTTAAGGCAGCTTTGTTCAGCACTTTTTTCAACTGACACTGCTCATGTTGCTCCCAGTCTGCCCAGTGCTAGGTCTCAAGATCAATTTTCATAGTAATCTACACTCAGCTTTTTACATATCTCCTTCATATCTCCTAAAACTTTGCTGTTTTCTCCATTTCATCAATGTCTCATACGGATCTAAATGTCCCGTCCTAAAATACCACCTGAGGCTATCTCCAGAAACACTGTTCTGCTCCCCATTAACTAGAAGGCCACTTGGTAATTGTTATTTCCTTTGCATGCTTGTAAAAGGCAAAATTGTAGTGTACAGTACTCTCCTGGCTGGAAAAAACTGTTAAGCACAGATTTTTTCAGATTTCCATTTTACTAACAAATATGCTTTTCTTGTTCTTTTTCTTATCTGGTAAGGGGTTTGTAAGCAAGCTGGATGAATTCATTCACTGGTTAAATGAAGCCATGGAAACAACAGAGAATTGGACTCCTCCTAAAGCAGAGACAGACAGCCTTAAACTGTACCTGGAGACACACTTGGTAGGACAAGATTATACTATGATTACTATCAGTAATTGAAGTGTTCTGCTGTGCTTTTTATTTGATTATTATTTTTTAATTACTAACATGCATCTATATTTTAATGTAAGGTTTGCAGCATTGCAGTTTATTTTAATAAAAATGATTTGTTCTATTTGAAATGTGTACTGATAGCTTTCTGATCATTAAAATAAAAGCTGCCAGAATTACATTGCATTTCAGAAGCTATCTGTAAAACTAAAAAAACAAATGGCAGTAGCAAAGAGAAATGATAATGTTTTTCCAGGTGATCAATCTAGGATTTGTACTGAACTGTAACATTAACAAAGCTTTTGCTAATAAGAAACTCTTATTCTCTTTCCCACAATTTTCTTGTCGCACAGACTTATTTACATAAAAGAGTTGAAATAATTAAGTGATTTTACTTTATGCATTTATGCCGTGTAATAATACAACTGTCACTGCGTTCTTGTCCAAAAAGCTCAAATATTGGGTGAAAGTGGAAAACACTTGGATGGGCAGTATTCTGCATATGTTAGGTGCTAAGATTAAAAATACTTAATAAACCTCATGAAACTGCTACTGACTTCTTTCAAGAGGTTTTTCTGGCTATAAGGAAGCTAAACAAATACTTGAATTGAACGAAGTATTAATTTCTCAAAAGCAAGACTTTATGCTGTAGCCAGCAAAGATCAGCGTGTCCCGTTCAGTAGGTGGATATCCTGATAGGTAAACTAGTCTGTCTGGTAAAAAGAATGGGAAATGAAGCTAATAAATTCCTTTCCCCTTTACCAAAATCTTAAGTTCTTGAATTAGACACAGTAGTGCATCAGCTGAACGCACATCAGGGCATCAACCCCCAAAGCTCATTCCCATTTCCAGTCTCTGATGATGAAGAATTATTTGACAGTCCCAGGAAGTCACTAGATGCATTACAGGAAAAAATGTCATCCTGAACGCTACCGTAATTCTGGAATGACCATAATTAAATGAATTGAGTAGACATTAACCACATACACAATCAGCACCAAACGGAAACCTGTCTTCAGTATTTCAGCTCTGCAGAAAACACTCTTTTGTGTCTTTTCTGAACTATTTCCGTTGTAATGGCACCTGTGTGCAGCCACAGGGTTCACTGTGGTGGTCTATCAAATGAAGATGCTACATTTTCACCTTGTGTGGCAGATTTTGAACGTTGTGGCAGAATTGAGATTTTTGCCTTTGCCCACGCTTGATCCATTATATTATTGCAGGTGCTCTGAAGACACAGAGCACGTAGTGAGATCAGGCCTCAGAAAAAGCCTTGGCCAGATAATTTTCCTCTTACATGAAACTTTTGGAGAGATATGTTTTTGTGAGTAGAATTGCAAATTTCATTCTTGGTGGGGTAAAAAGAAACTTACTCCTGCAACAGTGCAGTCGCTAATCTGGGTCTCTGTCCTGGTTTCTTTTCCCCTTTCTTCCATGGGGAGGAGCACAGTACATCTTTAGCAGGCAAATGACTTCCAGCTTTGCCTTGTGGTTTTGTGGGAGATGAGACAAAAATCATCTATCACATTGGAGTGTTGCTAGAGGTAGTCAGAATAAATGAGTCTGCGGGCACCTGCATGACTTCACTTAGACTCCCAGCTCTACTCTGTATCTGCCTGTTTTTGGAGTGAGAAAATCTTTGTATGTTTCAGAGTTACTCTGTCATGAAACAAGGTGGATTTTTATCTTCTTGGGAGTTAAATAATCTAAAGAACAGATAATGCTAAATGTGGTGATACTATAACTGTTTTTAGGGCATATGTAGCCAGTGAAACCTGTAAAAGTTTACAGTCCAACCTGTAAAAAAAGGAGCTGTGACATTTCTTTTTGGATTTCAGAAAACACTTGGTATCCATTTCTACACAGCAGAACTGAACTATTAAAACACAGAGCAGCAGCTTTATAGTGGTGAAGATAGTT
This sequence comes from Rhinopomastus cyanomelas, assembly GCA_013400115.1. Classification (NCBI taxonomy): domain Eukaryota; kingdom Metazoa; phylum Chordata; class Aves; order Bucerotiformes; family Rhinopomastidae; genus Rhinopomastus; species Rhinopomastus cyanomelas. Next base: position 41,718 of record VXBP01000325.1, on the reverse strand, counting down.
ATTTGTATTAATTGGACTGTCAGCTTTTCAGTGGCGTTCTCTGTCAGAAATCCTAATCTGTGTTTAAACAGAAGTATATGAATCTCAATTCACATTAAGCTCATGGGCTGAGAATTGTAAGACAACTTTGTGATCAAGGTCTTTGTGAGGGTACTTACCCTGCTCGTTTTCCTCTTTTGCCAGCAGGTTATGTATACTGTCAGACTCGCCTAAGGTTTGTTGAAGTAAAGGGGGCTTGCTACTTTATAAGTTTACCTTCCAGACTTACAGGATCCTAAGTAGAGACACCAGTAGCAAACTAAACTGGAAAACAAACAAACATATTGGTGCTTTTCTTTATACTGCATCTGTACTAGCAAACCTCAAACTATGATTCCTCACTGATGCAGACTTTCTGGTTGTAGGAGGAGTGAAATCTCAGCGTAGATTAGTGTTTTTATTTTTATTAGTAGAGACAAGGCCTTAGCCTTTGGCACAATTTATCAATCTCACCACCTGTGATATTGTTTTCTTGGAAATATGTTAGTAGCAATAACAAAATTAGTGCCACACAGAATGAATATTTTGCATTCATGAATTAAATCTCTGCTGTCAAAATCTAAGAAAAGAAAATATGGCAGCAGGAAAACAGACAAATATACTTGTTCCTTTACTCATTATTGCCTGGGAAAAGTCTTGCTGAGGAGTCAAGGACAAGGTTGAGAACATCATCCAAACTTTTCAGTATGCAAAATTCTTGACTCTCCCGATGTAAGTTGTTGATGAAAGACTGAATTTTTAAGTCTCTCCTCACTCAGCCTCACTTTTACACTGTTTTAACATTTTGGGAGATGGTGTGGCACAGACACTTAGTGTGTTTGCTAAAATATAACCACCACAAGCATCAACTTATTAGAATCTTTGTGTAAGCTAATGCTTATGTGGGGGATCAAATCTCTTGAACAGAATGGCAAGACAAGTCTCCATTACAAGTGACCTTGCATGACATCTTCAGGTTGATTTGGCAGAACTCCCCAAACTCTTCTACTTAATTTTTGTATCTGGTCTGATTGTCCACCCAGGATGTTAATCAGCACTTTGAAACATATGTTATCTGTTTATGGCTTTTGGCCCAGCAAGGGCTGCCTGCGGGCATCTCTGTGATGGTCTGAGGGTCCCACCTGGAAGTCTCCTGAATTAGTGAAGCACTTTGTTGCAAGGATAGAAGGCAGCATCTCCTCAAGTTGGTCTGTTGTTCCCAGTTAGCCCATTATCTCATCTGTGCAGACCGGCTGAGGAGTTCCCGGGCCATCCAGGGAATCAATGAATAAGTGCACTGCATGCACACAGACACAACCCTGATACTCAAATACACCACAATTGTGATTATTAACTGTAGGACTAACTTGAATGTCATTCTTACAGCAGTTACAACTTTAACTCCATAGATACTGCCGTGATGAATGACCATACAGTTTGGTTAAGAGTGTGGGTTTTTTTTCCTCCAAGTTGGCAAGTAGCCTATGTCTGCACTGTGTGCCAGAATAGAAAATTTTCAGCATGGAGAATGGTTTTCTTGCAGATATTAAAACTTAGTTCCCTCATTTTCTGCAGAACAGAAGTTGCTATTGGCTTCATTATCAGATAACACAAAAGCATGAAGCTGTCGTTGGAAGGCCCTCACAGCCCCTAGAATAGTAACTGAAAATATTCCTTCTATGTTACGGGTCTTCACAACTGAGCAACAGTGGTGAAAGAGATTTGGGGCCTGTGTGCTTCCCTTTATAGGGGCAAGCTGACATGGAGCTGCCACAACTTGAACTTCTGGAACCCCTGCAGGTGGCCACCCAAGCTGACAGATGTTGAAAGCATGAATATGTTTTCATAAACCAGGGGTGTTTTTCAGGCCACAAAGACCTAAGTCAGCCCTACTGGAGAAAAGAGTAAGGCAGATTTTGAGTTTTGTGACTGAGCTTGAATCACTTCCAAACGAAAAGGTGACTTTGCTGACCTTACCAAAAAGGAACTTCTGAAAATGGTTCTGAAAAGTCATAGCCACTTTTTTCAGGTCGTGCAGTAGTTTTTTTCACTGGTTATATACACCCAATTCCCTGTATTGTTAGTAGCTCTTCTTTTCTGTTATGCTGATTCTTGCCCATTGGCACCCTGATCAAAATCAGCTACTGGCAGACTCTAAACATAGGCTTGGTGGTATGTAAATCATTTTTCATCAAAAACAGTATCCTGAAGGCAGCTTACAAGCTAAAAGCATCTGTCTAATGGTACTGCTGTGCTTGTGGAACCAGACAGTCTTACCAGTTCAACAAATAAAAATTCACTATGTTGCTCTTGACCATTTAATTTGCTAAAATAGACATTTTACTGCTCTTTATCCCTGATCCAGAGAAAAATGTTTTACCACGGTAAAGAAGTACAGTGAGGAAATGTGAAGAACCGTTGAGGAAAGGGTTTGGAAAACAGGTGCTATGAGCAAATGCCTGTATTTGTTGTATCATGGGAATTTTCATTCTATAGGCTAAATATTTGTTGTAGCGTGGGAATTTTCATTCTATAGGCTTAACCTTTCCCTTTGTTGATAGCACAATATCTGTTCTATTGTTGCTGCACAACTCCTAGTTGGGCACCTTACCCTGGGATGCTTTTAGGTCTTTTGGCCAAAGCCATTTCTGTGTCTAGTGTCAGAAGTAGGTAATACATGAGTTTTAAATTGAAACCTACAAATTAAAAAGATCTTATTTTAAACTCATTTGATGGAACTTTTTATATTCTCCTTGCATTGTTAGTAAATGTTAACAAAAAGTATTTTTCAGTGGAGATAAACAATTAAGGCAAGGTATTATTAGAATGTAGGAACTACTAGTCAGGCATTTTACTAGAATTTCTATATGACTAAAATTCTGAAATCTTGAGTACAGGGAACACAGAAGATTAGAGAAAGAGGAAGAATGATAGATTTTGCTGGTTATTTTTTTTTCTTCAAAAGCTGCTAAAGAATGGTCAGAGATTCCCTTAATGATCTGGTTCCTTTAAAGTGGCTGTTATATTCTCCACTTTTGAGAAAGACTGTAATGGCTGTAACCTGTCTACATTTATGTTTGCAGTTCAGGAGAGACCAAGTCACAGAATCATGAAGTCATAGTATTATAGAGTAGTTTGTGTGAGAAGGGACTTTTAAAGGACCCCTGAGCTGGACACAATATTCCAGATGGGATCTCACCAGTGTGGAGCAGAGTGGGAGTTTACCATCCCTCGACCACTGTTCTTTTGATGCAGCTCTGGGATATGGTTGGTCTTCTGGGATGTGAGCACAGGTTGCCACGTTATGTCCACCTTTTCATCCACTGGTACTCCTGAGTCCTCAAAAGGGCTGCTCTCAGTGTTTCACTGTACTCTCATTGTAACTGTTAGAAGAGATAGTAGCAGATGGTTTTCTGTTTCTACTGGTTTGTTTTGGTTTTTTAAGCAAAAATATATGTCCTGTTTAGTTGACAGTAGAATAGCATGTACTGTTCTCTAGAAAGTACAAGTGGCAATGATTGCATGGAGTCATTGTGGTACAAAGTGTAGTTTGGATATGCTAAATGATATTTCCATGAATTAGGTTTTCTTGAGTTTCTGCAATTTTTCTTAGTCTGTCTGCAATTTGTGGCACAAATGGTTTGTACCACATTAAAGTGCAATAGTTGCATTATATTAACCTTCTCAGTCTTAAAAATATCATAGAGAAAGTATCACTACTATTTCAGAATAAATTATACAAGCTGATTTAGCATTTGCTTCTCTTCTGTATAGGAATTTTAGATGTCATCTCAATTCCAAAACCAAGTTCTTAAGATCTTGGAGTTTTGAGAGGTTTATTATCCAAACAGAAATGAATTAAGGGTTTTCTTATGATGAATATAAAAGTTCCTGGCCACATCATAGTTCAGCACTTCCTCATCTGTAAACAGCAAATGCTTTCATACAGAAGATAGATTGTATTTTCACGTTTAAGAAATTATGTTGGTGAAGCAACGATGCTTCTGTGATATCTCATGATCACTGATCATCTGTTTATAACAAGTCTGCTATGTCTGAAAAGAAAAAAAATAGTTCTTATCTCCCTGGAAAATTTAATTTTCTGAAAAAATGTCAGTTTAAAGAAGTATTAAATACCTGTTCTTGTTGAAAATAAGGTTAAACACACATGCCTTGGGCTAATCTACTTGCTGTCTTTGGCAGTGGTGATAATTTTATTTAAGTTACTAAAGACTCTGAAATGGCTAAGTTGTGTCCTATGGTTTGACTCAATGGGTATTTCCAGTGTCCATGACAGCCAATTTAGATTTTTTTTCCTCAAAATACACAATAGGATGATGGTGCTGAAGAGTCTGAGCACCCTGAGCGAAGCAGTATCTTGGAAGATATTTTGGATATGCGTAGATTCCTGAGTGTAATTTGTTTAATGTAGTAACTAGCCTGCAGAACATACTAATGAAAGATACAGGCTAAACCCAGAAGATTTCCAGTAACACAGGCAAATATTAGGAGATGAGACATAAAACAAGCATATCTTAAGGGAGATGCATGTATACTGTCAGTTGTGACTAGTATTCAGTGTTTAAAATCTGTAAACCAAATAACCTCTAAGTAAGACTTTTTTCTGTTTTCATTTAAAGTGCCCAAGAACAGCCAAAGGAAACGTACTGTCCTTTAACACGTTTGGCTGTACCTGTGTCATAACCTGGAGCCAGCAAGTATATGGCTGCTATCAGTGGGAATAAGAGAGGTTTCTAAACTGTTGGGGCTGTACTTTTGCATTTCAGAGATGTTTTTGATTACTAAATAAGACAAGAACAGATATTTAAGAAAAAGTTCAGATACATATCCTGTTACTTGCAGTACAGTTGTCTTGACCAGCACAGAAATACTGCACTTGATCAAAAACTGTTTCACATAGGGTAATGCAGTGAAGAGGAGCTGACCCACATTTTTTTCTTTGTAAGCTCGAGTGGGCCGTGATTACGCTCCCAGCATCACAGAAGTAGGAGATCTGTTGTGGTAGAGACCTGCTATTACTTTGTGTGTTTTTAATGAAGGAAAGGATCATCCATTTACTGTCCTCTCGTACAGGATCCATGCCAGGATCTCAAAGGGCAAACAAGCTCAGTTTTGGCAAGTTTAAACTGTATTAGCTTTTCTTACCTGTCAAGATCTCTTGTCCACTCCCACGGTTTCTCTGTTATGTCTTTCAGAGGCATAATAGTGTTCACATTTTAAGTACTACAAGTAAAGCAATAACTGTCAGTATTTTGTTGTTTGCAATGCCACAGCTTTCAGCAGAAATAGAGAAAATTCAGGACATGAATGGAGCTCTTGATAGGTAACTGTTTTTCTTTGCATCGCCTATGATTTTTCCTTCTTAATTCTACAGATAAATTGGGTTAAGTTTCTCAGTTTATTAGATATAGTTCACTAAGAAGGTGGTTTTGTTCACCTTTAAATTGCATAAAAGCTTATATCTACCCATATATAAAAAGCAAATTAATATTAAATTAAATCCTTAATTTAATCCTTCAAGGATTGTTCTAAAACCACATAGTTCTGTTTAGTGCTGTTGACTGCTTTTTAGCATATGATTTTTCTCTTTGTAAGTCTGTGTTTGCCAAGGATGCTATGCCCCATGAATTTGTCTTTGGTTTGGAAAGCTCTTGGTTTTTTTTTGGTTGGCTTTTTACTACATGTGATAGGACAGTACAGCTTAGGTGTATTTTGATGAGATAGCCTTCAGGAATGGGGTGTCTCCAGGTAGAAGTAGCGTACCTAGAAATTTGTAGCAGCCAGACAAATATCTTCATGGAAAAAGGACTGACTTCTGCAGGTTATTTACTGAGTATCTTAAGTAAATAAGAAATAATCACAGACAGTTCTATATGATGGAGTGAATGTGCAGTTCAGGCAGCTGATGACAGTTGTTTTGCTGTACAGCCATTTTGCCTGGGTGTTTCTCTGCCTGTTACCTCTTGATAATAAACAAGAATTGAATTTAGAAAGCCTCACACTATCTTCCTTTTTAGCAATGTAAAAAGTTTAGACAGGCAAAATCAAAGAGATATTTGTACAGTGAAACACAAAAAAGAAACTAGGCTTGGCAGCAGAAAAATTTGCATGAGTTTGAAATAGGAAATATCTGCCAAAATAGCCTCTATGCCTTTCAAACTGAATCTGCAAAATAGAATTCCTGGAGAGTTGGGCTGACTGTCCTTTTTGTCCACATATAAAGTTATGCATTCAAAACTTGGCTAAATTACCTTAGAGGAGATAAACACAATGAGGAACAAGAAACACATCTGGGGACCTAAAGTATTTAATATTTGCACGATTCATGTTTAAGAGGTAATGAAGGGAAAATAAACCACTGATTGCCTAATGCTGAAATGGCTGTCAATTCCACATCCAGTTGTGACAGTTTGCTTATCAGAGCTCGAGCTGTACATCCTGTAGGTTACCTATTCGATAGAAGTTTCCTAAATCTAAGTACCTAGAGCCATAAAATAAGTCCTGTGGGGACCTTCAAATAAATATTTTTTCAAATGTTTTTTCTCATCCCCTGTTGTACAGATAAATAAGCTGAGAGGGCGAGATTATTATATACTGGAAAAGTGCTCTCTTATGTCTAGTATGTTAGAGCCCAGTATAGATCAGGAGGTGTTGCTTTTTTCCCCCATGGAGCTTCTGCACTATTGTTGTCCGATGGATCAATCAGTCAAAAGTCAAGGGACAGCTTCATTTTGTGAAGGCTGGGCTCCTTTGCCCTGTGCAGTCAACAGAAGATAGCACTCCTGGGGCTTTGTACTCACACTTTTGGAGGCTTTATTCCTGTTTATTTAAAGTTTTGTAGCTATAATAAAACCCCATGGTTCCTGCCTCACTTTTCCTTTCCTGCTAAGTAAGAGCAGCTGATAATTCTAAAGAGGCACAGAGTGACTGGGGGGAGTGCAGAGACCCTCACAAGAAAATTTTGCTTTTTGCAGCTTGTAAACTACATTATAGACTCTGTAGTGCTGGGAATGACATTAATGTGTTGTTTAAAAAGCTGCTGTCAGGCCAATGCACATGCATTTTCCATAATGCGTATGTGCTCATGTGTGATATTTAGACTGCTCCATAGCTGCAAAAGTGTCTGGAAAAATGGCTTTGATTAATTGACTTCCCTTCTCTTCTCCTTTCCTCTCTTCAGATGCAAAGGCTTCATTCATTATCAGGGAAAATCAGAGGAGGAGGGGAGCAAAGTACCTGGGTCACACGCTGTTCGTGTTACAATTTTCCAAAAGCCATAAGTAAACAGGAGGAAACAGAAAATATCTGGGATGGGAGAGGACCTCTGTGTTTGAAGGCCCTCCTCCATTCCAAATATTCCTCGTAGTTTGTCTTTATTGGTGTAAATTAGCATCTCTCTATTGTATATTCAGGTAATAATTGTTGCATCTTCAGCTCTGCCTGTCTTTTGCGTCTGTCATATTGGTCCCAAAGGTACGGAGGAACAATGAGCACTGATGCACAGATTGGGGACTTTTCTTCCCAGTATTCCTCGTCCACTTGTTCCTTTGTCTTAGGAAAGGACCTCCCCATAACAATAATATATAATTCTATAACTAAACCTCATCCTTCATTATGTCATCTGATGGTTTCCTTCACTTCTGGTTGCCTCTATAATTATGGTTCTCTCTTTTTTGTGCCTCTGTACTGCCCAGAGTTTATTTCTGCTGAATTTCATGTATGTTCACCATATTTGTGCCACGCATCATTTATCCATAAGATCAGAATTTTGCACAGGCAGGATATTGCTAGTCAGGCTCTAAAAGTTTGGCCCCATCTTTATTCATCGTATTTTGCCTCTTCGGTTTAACATTATTACTGGTTAATAGGTGCACCTGAAAATCAAGCCGTATTGTAGTATCTGATGCGTTACATTAAATGAATCTTTTCTAGGACAGCAAGTGTCTTTTTTTTTTCCCTAATGAAAAAGAATACCTCATCTTTTCCAATTTTCCTATCAAACACATCCACATCATCTCGAGGCACTGCCACATCCAGCTGCATCTCTACTCAACTTCAATTATATGAAATTACACAACCTACTCTCAGGTCCTTTAGGTTCTCTTTTGCTGTGGGAGGCTCACGCACGGTGCATTTCCTGTGAAGTGCGTGATTACAAACTATTCAGCACAAGCCTGTTTTAAGTAAACAGTAAATTAAATATTGTCAGCGCTTGTTCAGACGTGCTGTTACGAAGGAAAAAGAACTTCTGGATTTGGGGTTGTAAAACTCCAGATTTTAAGAAAGAGCTAGACATAAAGTAGGCATCCTTTTTTCACTCTCTTGGCTGGCCCAGTTCAGCAGCTGGTACAAACCAATATATTCCGGTGCCCATACAAGGAAACTTGGGCTAGACAACATGCTGAAGGTAGCAAAGTTCCTGTTTATTGCTCTTTATTTGAATGGAGGATTCTCAAAAATGTTCTGTCACTAACTGTCAGGTGCACTACTGCCTGAGAGATGGTTACGAGTCTGTGTGAGCAACATGCTTCTTTCAGCCATGACAAATGTGGTAAAAAGAACATCATTTTATTACATTTCTGGCAATATTCTTTTCTGCTATGCCCATCAGCCTGACGACAGGAGTTAGGAAAGGAAGTAAATGGTCGCTTCCCTAAGAAATGAGGGCTTATGAGCATTTTGTGGTGTCTGCTACTTCAGTACTAGCATGGTCCCTGGTATTTGAAGATGTATTAATAAATTTTGTAAGAACCAGAAGCTACAAATGTGCATTTGCACAATCTGCTTTCATCTCTGCCAGTTAACTTGTTCCCAGGAGAAGACAAAACTCTTTTCTTCCAAGAGGTCAAATATTGTTTTCTTTCATTCTGTAGACATTTCAAAGAGAACAAGAGTTGAATGTGTGTGCGTGTGTTCAGGGCTGCATGTTATTATGATTAAGTATTGCAAGTACCCCTTTTTTATTGTACTTTGTCTCTTTTTCTTAACACACAAGTATGACTGAGGAGCTCTGTCAAACAATTCACAAATTTATCCAAGTTATTGGTGGTGTATAAAATGTCATAACATGTAGTATAGATTGTGTTTCCCGTTCCTCTATCACTTGATTTTAATGCAATCTGCAAAAATAAATTTAAAAAAAGGGAAAGTATTTCACTCACAGGTAAAGCAGGGATCCTTTGTAAGTTAGGAAAAATAATAGTGAAGAAAGGGATGAGAAATACTTGCTTTACAAGTTAAGAGTGCCCAGATCTAAAGCAGTCTGACTTGTTCTTTGAAAACTGATCTGAGAGTTAACTCTGAAACACAATATTAATAGATTTGTATGAGTGCACATAAGGCAAATATATTCAATGCTGTAATTTTTTTATGGTTTCATAAATAGTGCTATCACCAACATTTCAAAGAAATCTGAAAAAAAACCAGCTCATATGTGGTGGCATAAATTTAGTGTATTTTATAGAACACTGTTACTCCAGATATAGCCTACGGGTTGTGACTTTTCATAAAACCTAATGAATTTCTAGATTTGTCAGCTGTTTCAACACAGATGCACTTTGCTGATCTAATGGAAACATTCTGAGCCCAGATCCAAAATATCAATAGCTTTTAGTATCACAAATTAGTTTGGCTATTGGGTAAAAGGGGATGTGGTTCTTGATAAAAAGCAGCAACTAATTGTGTATGTGTGTTTTATGACAACTGTCTCTCCCGTGTGTGATACTGAGGTTTTTTTACTGTCTTTTTTTTAAATATTTTTTTGTTCTTTTGCAGAGTTTTAAGTTGAATGTAGACAGCCACTGTGCTTTAAAAGAAGCAGTGGTAGAAGAAGGACGTCAACTTCTTGAGCTTATTGTATCTCACAAATCAGGTAAATCCTTCTGAAATATTGCAAGTCTTTATGTCTCCAGACTATTAAAGAATGAAGAAGCATTGCTGTAAATTACTGCATATATTCACTTCCTTATGTATTATTAATATTTACATTATCAGATTGACCTTCAAGATTTATAAATGTTTCATATACTGCATACAATGCAGTGATACTTATAAAATGAAATACTGCCTGCAAAATAGTCTGTTCATTTTATTTTGGTCTTGCTGCTCAGCTGAGTTTCAATTGAAATCACATCACTGAAAACTTCACACTGACACATTCTTTGATGTAGGTGCTATGGAAATAACATTAAGATAATGAATTAGGATTTCAAAAATATATATATATAGTCATACTCTGCATGGGTAATTGCATTGGTAAAGCTTTATTTTGCCACTTAAACTAATTCTTACACCAATTTTAATATATTTATGAGGAATAGATTAAAATTAAAAATATCTTTTTCCTTTGCTTGGGCTTGTCTTTTTCTGTAGAGGCCTTAAATTGAGAGGAGGGGGAGAGATATCCTGATTTCTCCTTCTCTCTCCCCACCACCCCCTATATTTCGAGATGTTTGCGTGACTTGTGTGATAATAGGTTTTTAATCAGCATATACTGCTACAGAATGCCATCTTAATTTTGGCCTACTTAGCATGCTTTTCATCCAGGTTGAAGTTATGCTTTGGTCTAGTGTTTTCTGATCATGTTTTATGCATTGTGCCTCTACTATTTCACAGCATCAGACAGATCTGTGTAGTGTGAAATCTACGGATATTAGTGACTTCTCTATATAGTTCCAAAAAGGTACAGTAGCCGTCACAAAGAAAGGTAGTGCATGTCATTGTGCATTTAGAAAATAGTAATATGTCAACTACAGAAAATATTTACAGGAGTTTGGAGGTAAGAAAAATGTGTTTGGAAGATTGCGTCTTGAGATAAAGACTAGATATCAGAGGCTGAGATTACCATGCATAGAAATCAGTTTATGTGGAATTTTCCTTTTCTTGACATTTTTGGCTGCAATATAATCAAATTTTAACATGGTGGCTAAAAGAAATGTTTTGACACTGGAGCTCTGGTTTACAGTGTGAGCAATAGTAATATTTTGTTTTATTGCTAAAAAAATACTTTGCTATTTATTCTTTCAAATGTCTTGCCAATTCTTTGCATAAAGAGTAATATTTTAAAATGGAGTTGAATTTACAGCTTTTACTTTCTTCCCCTTCATTTTGGAGAAGGACTGAAGGACATGCTGCAGATGATTGCGAGTCAATGGAAGGAACTACAGAGGCAAATCAAACGGCAACACAGCTGGATTCTTAGGGCTCTGGATATCATCAAAGCAGAGATACTGGCTACTGATGTGTCTGTAGAGAACGAGGAAGGGACTGGGAGCCCTAAGGTAAGTGGCTTGAAGTTTGCCTTATTTCCTCTTATTTCCGTCCTCTTTTGAACTAGGCACCACTGAAGTTTTCTTTCCACCCTAAGGCTTTTCATTTCTACTGGGTAAACTTCTTTTTTTTGTAAACAAAATGAAATGCCTTACTCTGAAACAATAAAAAAATCTTAGAACTTTCAAGTTTTCCAGGAAGACCTGTCTCATTGTGTGTAGAGGGGCATGAGGAGGAACATAAAACATTTAGTAAACAAAACATAAAGCATCTTTAACATGAATAATCAGAATGGTTTTAAATTGTTTTGTTGCAACTATAAATCACTATAATCAGTGCAATCACTCAGCTCTGACATCCATTAGCCGCTTGGTTACAGCAAATTAACAAAGAAGAGAGAAAGTGATTCATTATCTCATTCCTGTTAATGACTATCAGATGCATTGCTTAATTAGGGGATGGCCATTGTAGTGGGAAGAAGGTCATACGCCTTTTCACAAATCTTTTTGCTCTGAGTTTAAGTCCTGCATAGTAGTGCGTGTGTGGAATACAACAAGTACTTCAAGGTATTGACACCTATCATCATTCTGTTGCTATTAATTATTAAGAAGGGCTTACCAGTTGCCAAACTTAATATTTGTAAGAGAATTTGAAGTACCAAACGTGCTTAATCAAATTGGTACAAGCAGCACAGAGACACTACACACCACAGAAACTTCTTGACATAGGATCCGTGATCTTAGTAAATTAAGGTGTTTGCTGGGTGAGTGTATTGGAGGGTGTTGGTTTTTCCAGTGCATTCTAACTCTTAACATCTTGGCATGCAGCAGGCTGAAATTTATAGAAAAAATAGATTCCTTTTTCTAGAAATAACAGATGTGGATATCTTGAGTAGATTTTCATCTTCTGATGCCAGGCAATTCTTTGCGTTGATACTTAACATATCCTATAGAGTAGTTTGTGGAGTGAGTCTTGGCTAGGATTACATCGTATGCTGTGGTGTCTTCTTACCATAATTCTACATAGCAAGAACAATCTTAAGAGATTTTGTAGAAAAAGCCAAGGATAACACTGAAACAAAATAAAGAAAAACGACTAGAAGGCACAGGAGAGACAATTTGAGCTGATAGCCCTTATCACTTCATAGGTGGAAAATGCTCCTGTACCATGTAGCTCTTACTGTAAGGAAGTGTGTGGTGGAACAGCACTTGGTTTCATAATTGGGTCTGTCAAAGTAAACAGATTGGCTCAAAGCTAAGTTTCTTCCTGGTCAATAATATGTTCCTAAATCTCTAAACAACTTGACTTATTCCTGGACAAAAGTCTACCTGTTTAATCAAAATTATCACATTAAAAATATTCTAAAATCCAGATTTATTTTGCTATGAAAATTGTGAAAACCCTAGCTTGGAATAACTACATTCAAATATTTGCTTGAAAAGGGGAAAATGAAATGATGGTTTATGTTGCAGTAAATTTTCCATATAGATAGGGGGTAGTTCTTTGCCCTGTTTTTCATCATCGAGATAGGAACCTGAAGCAATGCTTTTTTGTGTGTGTCTATGGTTAAATAAACACACAAGTAGACAAAAAATTGGCCAAATAGAATGTATTTCTAGCTTATTTAATTCATTAAATCACATTCCAATATGATTCTTGTAAGTATGGGCAATAGCACAGCCAAATGCCATCTACTTCTTCATGCTGAAAGATTAACTAGAATTAAAATACAGTTGATAATATAACTGTAGATTTCAGCTTGCATTTATTTCAGAAGCCAAAAGGAACCTGAGAAATATAATGGGAAGCCTAAAGATTATATCTTGAGGGTATTTTTCTTTTTGCCTTTTTTGACAAACTACAGAAACAGCATTGGTGTTAGAAATCTGTAAAGAAATAGGAAAAGGAGGAATTTCAAAGACCCTAGGAAACTTTTCCCTTAGGACTTTTTGAATATGTTTTTATAGTGCTACGGCATCTTTTATAGAAGCAACAGAGAGTGGAAAGGAGAGAAGGACGTGCTGTACTCCAGAAATACATTGTCAACATTTGTATTCAGAAATTTAGATTTTACTGATGAAATTTTTTTGGTTTATAATGTAAGGTTCATAGCTTTTTATAGGATTGCTATAGATTTCTCAAGGGATTCCTGATGCCTAAACTCTTCTGATACATTGTACTCTGTACAATCTTAGAAAAATCAGCGGTCTTTCTTCTTCAAGTAAAGTATTAGTATTTGCTAAAACTGTTATTTCATTATTTTCATAAATAAAAGATTACTGTATTCAGCTTTAATGGGAGGATATAAGGTTTTGCCTTCTTACCCTATTGAGAAGTCCCTTTAAAAGTGAATCTTAGAATTGCCATGACACGTTCCAGCATGTACTGATCCATCATTATGAGTAGTAGACATGAAATACAGTATGTACAACTTCATTTCATGATCTTAAGGTGCTTCCATAACAGTAGTGGATTTCTTCTGGTGGAAATAGTAAGCAACAGTCTAAAATATCTGGAAAATAGGAGGAATGATTGTACATGTGGCTGTGTCGTGCGGCTTCTCGTATTGTGATGTCATCTGAGACCACTTGTGTTACCGGGCCGCTGCTTCATTAGGAAAGGCCTTCTAAACAGTATGGTTTTCAGGAAAGAGTGATGCTAGAAAATAACGATCCACTTTATTTGCTGGTGGCTGGGAGTGTTAACTGCCTGAGTATTACCCTGATCTATGTTTTCCACCATAGTTTGGTGGAAAAGCTGATTGCTTTCCAAAGAGATTGTAAGTTAACCATGCAACTAATGTGTTTGCAAAGTATACAAGTCTTAATAGCATTTGGCTGTAGCAGAACATTCTCCTTCATTCCAAATGGTATGGAATACTATCTTAGGGTCAGTTGTAAGTTCTACTACCAGCATGTGTTTGGACAGTTAGTTCATTACTATAATTTTGCAATCTGGATATTTTTGTTCTGCAAGTAGATGTTTGAATTAAGTTTTGGGTTTTTGTGTAACAGTTCAGAATATAACATCAGAACCTAGAGACTGGAAAGTGAAAAGAATAATGGTGAACTCTAGAAATATTGATGCAGTCTGTACCTCTGGACATGTTCTTTTCCAGAATGATGGATATATTTCTGAAAAACATTACTACTTTCCATTCCAGCTTCTGAGAAATAAGCAGGAAACTGGTTAAAGCGTTGGGCCTAATGCCTAAAGCATTGAAATCTGAATTAGTTTTCTCAGGTGAAAAGAGATCTTGGGTAGATTGTCTTAACTCTATATTGGACTCGTCTGTCAGGGGGGCAAATGATAGAAGCAGTAAGGATTTAAAGAATGTTACAAGTATAGGTAAATATATGTTTAATTTGGTAAGCCTAAAAATCAGACAAACACTGGATGGCTCAGGATAACAGAGTTTGAAGTGGTTAAATAAGCCTGTATTTGAAGGGAAGAACGCCAGTGTAATTTCCTCTCGATGAGTAATTAAGCATCCTACACTTTCAGGATCATCTCCCACTCAGTTTTTCACAGCTATTTTATGCTTTTTACAGCCACATGAAATAGTCTTCAGTACCTTCACTAGATCAGGTTTCTCAGGGTCCCATCCAACCTGGCTTTGAACACTTCCAGGGATGAGGCAGCCACAACTTCCTTGGGCAACCTATTCCAGCATGTCACCACCCTCACAGCAAAGGATTTGTTCCTCACATCCAACCTCAGTCTCCCCTCTTCAAGTCTGCAACCCTTTCCCCTTGTCCTTTCACTCTGCACCCATGTCAAAAGCCCTTACCCAGCTTTCTTGTAGCCACCTTCAGATAGCATAAAGCTGCTAGAAGGCCACCTGGGAGCCTTCTCTTCTCCAGACTGAACAACCTCAGCTTGCTCAGCCTGTCCTCTTAGGGAAGGTGCTTCAGCCCTCTTACCATTAGAGTTGTTCTACTCCGGACACATTCCAGGAGCTCTATGTCCTTCTTGTGTTGGGGACTCCAGAAATGGACACAGTACTCCTGGTGGAGACTCATAAGTGCAGAGCAGAGGGAGAGAATTACCTCCCTCGACTGTCAGTGCTTCTTTTGATGCAGTCCAGGACACAATTGACTTTCTGGTCTGCAAGCGTACGGTGACAGCTCCTGTTAAGCTTCTGCTCCACCACCACCCTCAAGTGCTTCTCCTCAGGGCTGTCTTCAGTCCTTTCTCCTCCCAATCTGTATTCATGTATGGGATTGCATCGACCCAGATGCAGAACCTTGCACTTGCCCTTGTTGAACTTCATGCAGTTTGCACGAGCCCACTTCTCGAGGCTGTCAAGGTCTCTCTGGACGGCCTCCCTTCCCTCCAAGGTGTTGACTTCACCACACAGTTTGGTGTCATTAGCAAACTGACTGAGGGGGCATTCAATTCCACTGTCCACGTCACCCACAAAGATGTTAAATAGCACTGGTCCGAGTACTGACCCTTGAGGAACAGCACTTGTCACAGCTCTCCACTTGGACACTGAGCTATTGAAACTCTTTGGTTGCACCATCCAGCCAGCTCTATCCACACAAGTAGTCCATCCATTGAGTCCATATCTTTCCAGTTTAGAGAATGTCATGCAGGGCAGTGTTGAATGCTTTGCAAAGGTCCAGATAGTTGATGTCTGTTGCTCTGCCTTTGTCTACTTTGTCTAGATGGCAACTATGAGGCGTTGATGCCATCGTAAAAGGCCACCAAGCTGATCAGGCAAGACTTGCCCTTGGTGAAGCTGTGTTGCCTGACACAGATCACCCCTTTACTATCTGCTTGCCAGATGCTGCAGTCTAGAACAGTTACATAGATCAATACTTCAATACAAAAGAGCTGTGCAAATTGTAACCAGTGCAGAAAAATATCATATTTGTGAGGAGATATTTCGCTGTTTTCAATGTCTTTTATCAGTTCCAGATTTGTAATCTGCTGATATCAGTGTGATGCATGTACTGTAATATTAAAGCTGAGTCACCAGTGTTTTTTCTGATGTCTCCTATTATTGTAAAACCAGGGATGGTCGTTTATTGGGACTGTCTTAAATATTCTCCACAGCCAACAGAGAACGTTTCAGCATCTTTTTTTTAAGTTACATAATGACATTAAACCCTGGGTTTCTAGTGTCCAATATATGAAATTGGAGCATTGCATATGTTAGTGAAATGGTTGGTGATTTAAAGTTGTCAAATGGCACAGGTAACTTGCCTTCATTCACTTCTCCTTGAGTTGATTGCTTCTACTGAGGAGGCAGGAGTGACATACGCTAGAGGGGTCATTTATGTTGGGTTCCTGAAGTTTCTTAAGTCATGGTGGATTTGTAAAATCTCACGCCTCAAACTGAATGTATGTATGTAATGCACAGTCTCTTTCTGTGTCCTCCACTTGCACAAACTTGGGATCAGATGTGTGCGTTCAGTCCCGTGTCTCATGTTCTCAATATTATGAAGTGCCAAGTAAATAGTCATCGCATTGTCAGTAACAGTTTGAAGCCCAATGACATTGAAATCGGATTTCCATCTCTGACATTGTATAGGTGCGTGGAAAAGGAATTTCTGCTGGTGACACACATGCTATCCTGCTCTACAGTCACATCATGGCATCTTTTCTTGGAAAAGATATGCACGAGCAAAGTTGGTACTTGTGCTTTAGCAGAAGCAATTTTTTTTGTCTAATGTGTCCAGAATGAGACAAAGTGCCACCTAGGCTCGAGCGTTCTATGCCATGAATGGAACACTTTATAGAGCAGACATTAAACTGAAGTTCCAACCACCTTTCTCCAGGCTTACTTCCAGTTTCAGCAATCTGCCACCTTAATTCTTTGCAGTTTCAGCTGAATTTATTAGTATCCCCTGTTCAGAAAATCTGGATAGTCTCGGGCACAGTTAAATATTTACTACTTTTCACTGCTGAATAAAATACCTTATAATACCTTACAAAGTGTTTCTGTGCCAAAAACTATTCCAGCAAGTCAGTAGCTCACCAATCATTACTTCAAAAGCTGGTGACAGGAGGAGTGATTTCCTGTAATTAGAACAGAAGGTTCTGCTATGTTGCCATTGAGGCACAGTCTTAAATTGTTGAATATTTACAATGCTGTCTGTACATAAATAGTATTATTGTGCCTAACAGCTGAACGGTTTAAAATCATTAAAGTGACATTTCAATTCTGAATCTTTTAGAACTTTGGAAGTCTAGATACTGTGATCTCACTTTTAAATACAAACGATGCTGTTAATTCTGCCCTGCTAGGAAATAATGCAGTTATCATTTGGTTTGCCTTTAGGAATCTTTGTGTGTGATGTTACAGTAGTCTTGATCTGTCAGCTGCTGTGACGGGAGATTGAATCATGAGAGAGCTGGGCTAATGTATAGAAAGGGTAGTGATATTTACAAAATCCTTCTGTAAATCAATAGATAAAATGTTGGTTTTGTGAGGAATAAGCCTGAAGCATGTGAATCTCACTGGAGTCTTTTTTATATTAGTAGTTATCATTCAAATATGAAAACATTTTTTAAGAATTTCCAAGCTACTCACAATAAGCTATGTCCATGTAACAATGGAAAAACCCTAAGAAAAAGGCAAAAAGATGGAATATTTCTGACTTTTAGTGCAGCTAGACCCTTAAAGTTCCTCAGTTTGTTATTTTTTAATACTTTTCTTTTTAAGTTATGTTTGTTTAATCTAAAAGACATCAACTAGACTGTGCAGAGAGCTGCCTGTCTTGTAAAAAATGTACCTTCAGGAAGGATTCGTTGTGAAATCATAATTTTACACACCATTTTAGAGTGAAGAAATAAAAGGAAACAGAAAGGTGTTCTAGAATAAGCATGATAGCAGAAGCTGATGTTGGAAAAGAGCAGCCTGAATATGGAAAATTGAATGGGACTGACTTAGAGTGAGTCTTAATTGTAGAAACAAGGAATACAGATAAATGGGATCTACTGAAAGGTATTAAAGATGTGGTCATGACAACTAGGCAGAAAGTCTTTGCTGAAAGTACTGCATCAGACTGAGAATTAATTGGAAAAAATTATGGGACAATTTTAGTATAGGCATAAATAAAACATAGAATTTTAGTACCATTCTGGTACAGGAGTTTTTATTGGCAAAACCTGTACCTTGCCAAGAAAGTGCTCTCTATCTTACTTTGAAGCAAAATTTTATTCAGATAAGCAGAAGGTTTCAAAAGCCCATGCAAAGCCAAAGTCGCCTTGTGATTTTCTATGTACAGAGTGTGTTATGTATCGTGGTGAATGCAATCTTAAATCGATATGTTGGCTGCAGAACAATATTCACAGAATACATCCTCTTCATCAGAAAACTGCTAAGATTCTTCTGTCTTTTATATCTATCCTGAAGTAAAGGAATGATGCAGTTGAATAAGTTCTTGATTGATTAAAATACTTCAACTGAGCCAGTAATTTTGGGCTGAAAGATTGTAAGTTTCCAGGCTGGTCAAATATGAATTTTAGAGCCATTAGACCTGTTTTGCAAACACAGGCATGAACAAACTGAAACTTAAAACCTTACTTTGGTCAATGCTTTCACAAGGGCTTTCTCCTAAGCACACCCAAAGAAAGACAGCTGTCAGAACAGTTGTTCCTTTACCAGAGGAAGAAGGTTACATTCCGGCTGGCTGTTCATAAGGTTTTGTATGGCTGAAGTGCTGTAAATCAAAATGTGTTCTTCCCCACTGCCTTCCTGTCCTCTGCTGAAAATCCATAGCTAAGGTGCAGAATTATGCAAGTATGCTTGTAAATGGGTTAGTAACACTTTACCATTGCTTTTGGAAGTTGTTCTCAGTTGATAGAAGAGATCAAAGGTTATGTGTCTGGGAGAGCTGTATTTTGAAAATGTTTCCTCTGTTTAAATAGTTGAATGGTGTTTTATTCCTAAATGATTGAAAACATAAATATCAGGTACCCCAAAATAAGACACAGTGCTGTTGGATGCCCAGTCAGCTTCCACATGGTAGATTCACTGCTATTGACTGGAAGCTGTTTCTCCTCATTTAGTCATTGTGTGCCTTTCAGTGGGTGGGAGAAACAGTTTTGTGTTTAATTCAGAGCCTCCCTTCAAGAATAAAACTGGGAAGCCAGTGTTTGGGCTGCAAGAAGAGAAGACAAATGAAATTGAGCTCTGTCCCAAACCTCTTCTTGCATGTTACATAAGCCCTGTTAAAACTTCTCTATATCACAAGTTAACCAAATATTTTTCTAGTTTTTGATGAAATTGTGTCCCTGAAGCCTTAGTTAAGCAAACTTGGGTCCCATTTTAGGTCACAGAGATTGTTTTCTTATGTATCCATCAACCTCCTTGCATATTTGCTGCAAATTCTGTATGACAGGATTGTTTTCATGGTGTCTAAAATAATTTTAATGGTCTTTAACAAGCCAAATATCTACAACTGTATCAGAGCTTCTTTTTCCCCCATTGAATCTAAAAGTAACCTTATCTCTGGTTTATTAAGCTTGCTATGAAGTATAAAATATAGAGAGCCTCACTTTAAAAGTCATATTGTAGCAGCTAAACTGAATCCACTATTGAGCACAATGTTCAATGCTGTTATGAAACACAGGTAAGTACAAACTTATCAACTTATTCTGATATTTACTGCAAAAGTATCAAAAGTCATATTTTAATTGTAGATGTGAATAGATTCTCCAAGGTATTTGTGATGTATAGAGTATGCCTCTTAGATTTTAATGGCCTTGGTCATTATAGGCACTGTATATTGCTTACTTTGAGCAACATAGGCTCTTGAATAGTTATCATTGTTAACGGAAGCAGTTACGCTTAAACCCTCAGCAAAGACATGGTTTTTAGACTTTAAGAGTAAGGAAGGCTACTTTCTGCAAAGCAGATCAAGTTCAGTTTGAAAGGTGTTTTAAGTCTAAATCACTCCACAGAGAGCAAGCGCAGACTGAGAACTTGCTGAGAACAGGTATTTAAACTGGCATATGGCCAAGGGGCAAATTTTATCATAATACTATTTGAACACTATTATCTGAAACTCTGAAAGTATGTTAGGCTGCAGTAACTGGACCAACACTAACAAGTTTAATTCGGACACAAATCCCAGTTGGGTCTGGCGAAGCATTGGATGTGGTCTATCTTGACTTCAGTAAAGCATTGGACACAGTGTCTCACAGCATCCTCACAGCCAGACTGAGGCAGTGTGGTCTGGATGATTGTGAACTGGCTGCAGGATAGAAAGCAGAATGTAATGGTCAGTGGGACAGAGTCTAGTTGGATGTATCTAGTGGAGTCCCCCAAGGGTCAGTACTGAGACCAGTACTGTTCAATCTATTCATTAATGACTTGGATGAAGGTTTAGAGTCCACTGTCAGCAGGTTTGCTGATGACGCAATGCTGGGACGAACGGCTGACACGCCAGCAGGCTCTGCTGCTATTCAGTAGGACCTGGACAGGCTGGAGAGGTGAGCAGAGAGAAATGGAATGAAAGATAACAAGGACAGTATAGAATCTTCCACCTGGGCAAGAACAACCCCTGGTACCACTATAGATTGGGGACTGACCTGTTGGAGAGCAGTGTAGGAGAAAGGGACCTGGGGGTCTTGGTGGCCAGCAGGATGACCAGCAATGTGCCCTTGTGGCCAAGAAGGCCAATGCCATCCTGGGATGGATGAGGAGGGTGGGTGTTTAGTAGCTGGAGAGAGGTTCTTCTCCTCCTCTGCTCTGCTCTGGTGAGACCACACCTGGAGTATTGTGTGCAGTTCTGGGCCCCTCAGTTCTGAAAGACATAGAACTTCTGGAGAGAGTCCAGTGCAGACCAAGATGATGATTACACACAGACTCACAGAACATTACGGATTGGAAGGGACCTCCAAAGATCATCCAGTCCAATCCCCCTGGCACAGCAGGATCACCTAGATCAAGTCATGCAGGAACATGCCCAGGCAAGTTTTAAGTGTCTCCAGATAAGGGGATTCCACAACCCTCCTAGGCAGTCCTTTTAAGTGTTCTGTCACCTTCACCGTGAAGAAGTTCCTTCTCAGACTGATGTGGAGCCTCCTGTGTTCCAGCTCACACCTGGTGCCCCTTGGTTTATAAAGTTATAATGAACCAGCTCAGAAATACTTTATGGCTGTAATTTTCCTGTGTTCTCTGTGCTCTCCATCTGAACCAGCACATTGCTGCTGCTCATTACTCATCAAACACCGGATCCTCATCTTATGAGGATCCTGCTTTATGAGGAAAGACTGAGGGAACTGGATCTCTTTAGCTTGGAGAAAAGGAGACTGAGGGGTGACCTCATTAATGTTTATAAATATGTGAAGAGTGGGTGTCAGGAGGATGGAGCCAGGCTCTTCTCAGTGGCATCCAATGACAAGTGGCAGTGGGTGTGAGCTGGAACATAGGAAGTTCCACATCAATATCAGAAGGAACTTCTTCACAGTGAGGGTGACAGAGGACTGGAAGGGGTTGCCCAGGCAGGTTGTGCAGTCTCCTTCTCTGGAGAGGTTTAAAACTCACCTTGAGATGTTCCTGTGTGACTTGGTCTAGGTGATCCTGCTGTGGTGAGGGGATTGGACTGGATGATCTAGTGATTCTAGGTTCTTCTGAATTCTGTGAGGGTTTTTTTTTCCCCCATAAAACATACAGTATTTATCTTAAGGGTCTTAAATTAAGTGTTACCCATGTAGAGCCCTTGATTTTCTATTTTGCCAACATCTATTAGTTCTGCTTTACGCTCTCATATTGATGCATTTTTGTTCTTTTCTTTCTAAGGGAACATATTTTCAAGTTACTACTGCTGGAAAGCTTCTCTTATCCACATCCGCTGGTAGCTGCACAAAATTCCCAGATTTTTAGATAAATCCACATTTAATAAGTTTTTAATAACATGCGCACACAAACGCACAGATCCATCTGGATAACTCCTAGTCCAAAGCAGAACTTTCTGGTGTAGCCTGTCAGAGCTGTTGTCTCTTTTTTTTTGTGGGCTCAGAATCCCCTTAATGCCAAGTTTGTACAGACACAAGAGGAACAGAACTTTTTATTTCTTTATTTTTTTGAGTTTGAATTCAGCAGTTGATGGAACATGCTAAAATAAATTCATGAATAAGCAAGTGAAAAGAAGGAATCTTAGCTGACTGAAAGTGTCTTGATGGAACAAGTTTGTGGTTCACTTTGTGGATAGTGATCACTAACGAAGCCAATTATTTGAAATTCAGATCTTTTCAGTTAATTTTCCTTCCTCATCACTTATTCCTGCTCTCTTGCTCTTTCTGCCATCTGTTGCTCTTCAAAATAGTTCAGAATTTCACCAGGATCACAAGTGAAAGAAACTACAGAAGTATATGGGGAGACTCTTCTCACAGGGTTCACTGCCTGCTCAGACTCAGGTGGAAGTGCAGTAGGACTGAAACCTACCGCTGTGTAGAGATGGTGGCTGATTTGCAGATTTGATTCTGGTCAACTCATAATGATGAAGTTTGAATGCGTGCCCTACTGCTGTGTGTTGTTTACCAGTCATCACGATGGTAAATATGTTGGATTGTTCAGAGAATGTGGCATGAGAGCTAGGGGTTGGGATTATAAGGTTTTCTTTTAATTTCTCTGCTGGCCTGATGTTTCTAACTCTGGTAGTTGAAGTCAGTTGAACCTCATGCTTCTCAAGCTGATTCTCTAGTAGTGCAGACTTTGATGGGAAAGCTCAGCTTACCTTCTGTCCTGCAGCAATTTCCTTTTATAGGTGCCAAACTTCCACCATGTTTTTCTTGTAAAAAACAATGCTTAAAAGCTAGCTTTTCCCTTTTGATTTAGTCTCTTAAAACCCCTCGTCCTTTCAAAACAGCAGCTTAACATGGATGCTGTTGTCAATTGGCATTACTAAAGATTGTTGCTTCTGTTAATAGCATTCTATCTTTGTCATTTTATTAAAATTGTATTGCTGCTCTGAAAACAAAAATTACTGCTTTGTTCAATTGAAGAGTGAGTGGCATGGCACTCCTCTGATCTTTAAAAAGAACTTTCGTTTTCATTGTGTTTGTGCATTAAATTAAGTGTTCATATCTACAGAATAAACTAGCATCTTACAAACATTACTGTGTTTAATTCAGTATTTCAGTTTTTGCTGTTATGGTTGATGTCTAAGTGTGATTAAACGTGTAATAGAGAACAAAAGGAACGTTGATGTGAACAAAGATACTACTAAAGGTAAATTTTATCTCCTGCATGTTTTTATTCTTTTAAAAGTATTTTAATTACTTTTATATTCAGCGTGATTGGATCACATTTCCTTTTTTACAATTCATTTTCAATTTCAGTCTTTCAGGACAACATCTTCTAGCAGCAATTTAATCTACAGAATCTTTTCATTCTGGTCTCAGCTGTATACTCACAAAAAGAAAAATGAGGTAAAACAGTGTTTGAAGGAAAAAAAAAATCTACTTGGACATTCTGCATTTTAAATCTGACTTAGTCTGAAATGCCTGGTGCCGTAATACACTTGACTACGCTTAAACTTTAGATACTGAGCAATGCTCAGGTTTTGATAGATTTTTAAGTTAATCTATTAGAAGGCAACAGGATACAGCGCTGGGTGTTGTGTGACCTGACTTTATGTCTGTCAATGTTATGACAAAAATAACTCTTTCAGTAGAGCACTTGATGAAACACAGAAGAAACATAGACTTACGTGTATTTGAAGGCTGCAAGATGTTTATAGTAAAAGTATATGCGAGTTTGTATGTCAGGTCTAGTAATTTGTTGGTAGCATTTTTTTTTGTTTTCTTGCTGGGTTTTTTTTAGTATTTTGACAGGATTTTTAATTAAGCCTTTCTTATAATATCTCAGATGCTCCTAATTTATTGATAATTATAATTACCTAAGGTAGTGTAACTAATGTGGGAGATACAGCGGGGACCACATTACATTTAGAAATTCAGACTTGTTCCTTGAACACCTGGAAGCATGTGCAGAAAAGTATGTGTTGTAGAAGTGTACCTAGGCACATCCCATGGGCAGCTGTAAACATTAATGATAGTTGACCTGAGGTGGCTTTACATGTAAAATGGGATTTCTGACCAGGAGGTTGGTGGCGTGCCATACTCGTTTATAATCGCCCCATAGCATGCTTTATGAACCATCATCAGGCCAGAGAGAACGAATAGCTCATCTGGGCATGTACACTCCATTTCTTCATCCTATTTTTCCTCTTTGCAGTGGAAAGGAGACAGGCATTTAGCACACAATGCCTTAATCCTTGAGTTTATGAGCCCTAAGAATATCACAAGTATGGTTGATGCTGACAGGTCAGTCACATCATCCCTTATGAAACAGAGGAAAACAGTGAGAAAGGAGAGAGAAAATTGCAAGGCAAAAAGTTCAGATCTGCTTAACAGTTTGGCACCGTTTGTTCTGAAATGCCATGATACGCAACAGAAGCCTACAATCGTGCAATTATGATTGCTTACATTCAAGAACCATCATTTTAGTTCAGAGCAGGGGGGCAAGCAGGAGGTAACTGAGGTCACTTTGTCTTTTCTGTCCTTGCTCTTGGTTCAGCAAATTTTCCTGGAGCGTGCAAGGCTGTTAAGTCCAAGTGTTAACTTGTACAGGTTGCCCTTTCTGTCTTAGATTCGAGGTCCAAGGGTTTGGAGCACGGTGTAATAACCAAGTACTACTAGAACAACAAAATATGAAAAAGAATGCAAGAGAAGGGATCAGTTTCTATTTACAAACTAGGTGTGGTAAGATGAAACAACCCCACCACAAGGAATGAAAATATATTCCTAGCTCTTTTTCTAAAGATGACAATTAATGGGTTAGTTTGCAAATCTTTGTTAATTAAGCATTCAACAATGACAAGGTTTAAATGTTGCTTTCATAGGTTTCTAATCTAATAGAATATTAGATTAGAATAATTTCATAGGTTTCTAATCTAAGGTAATATTTTAAAAATACTTTGTTCTCCTGTTGGACAGGCAGTGCTTTAAGACAATAAATAAAGTTCCTAGATTTTGCTAATTCATTCATTTGGGCCTTGATCCTTGCTCTTTAGTATAGCTAGATAGATATCTACTGTAGGTATGTGTAAATATCAATAAATACGTATGCTAATACACATGTTTAGTATACACACAGTATAGCATCCGTATTTATCTCAGTGGACTTATTCCTGGCATGCAGCAATACGCTACAAAGACTTTTCTTTGTAGAGTATCACCTAATTAAAATAAATCTAAAACTCAGCATGAAAAATGTTGATTTCCTATTCACTGGAACCTAGCAACTCTATAATAAGTTTGGGTTTTATTCTTGAAAAACATATTAAAATTAACTTTTCTCTCATTTACGTAATGCAAATAACTAAACTTCCTTCCTACTGTGAGACAGTTTCATTTATTGTTATTTGTAAAGAGCTTAGTAAGGATGCATAGTGGATTGGTCTAGAAACTCCTTGAACAGTTTCTTTTGAAATAACACTACATACGTTAAGCTCAATTACACATCCAAACAGCCACAACACACTTTTGGTAATTTATTCATTGATTTAACATAGTACCCAGAAGAGTCATGCCTGCTGTCAATTTTGTAATATATTATGTTTTAAATATACTCATGCTCACCCATGCACACCATTAAGGTGTGCATAAACCTGTGTTTTTCTCTCTTGACAGCTATAAATGTTTGTTATTATTACACAAAACATATGTTCATGTTGTTTTTGTCTAAATTATTCTATCTGGGGCTATAAAGTTTTAATGTTATTAGTTGCCCTTAGAATTTTAATGTTTCACTGCTGTAACCTTCTTAGGATTTCTCTGCAATTAAATAGAAACTATTTCACTACAGCCTGGAAGAACAATATATTTTGTACAAATAATAAAAAAAAAAATCCTTCTTCCTCCATTTTCTTCCACTGTAGTAAACTGTTTACTTGCCAGGGTTCTATATAAGCTGTTGTACCTGTAGTATTTTCCAGAACAGAATAGGCTGTTACTCTTTCCTGTAGTTTTCTCATTAAGAAAAAAAAAAATCTAATTTAACCCCTTTAAGACAGCAGAACTCTTCTCTGCTGTCCCCTTATGCAGAAAAGTGGCTTCATTACAGAAGGAAACCTTAATCATACTAACAGACAGATATGCTATGAAAAAGGATGGGGGGCTAGGAGTTAGCATGATATTAGTGTTTTAGAAAATGATTTGAAGAAATGTCTCTTGTGTTTTCAAGGCCTTTTTCTAAGGAAAGAGAGCAGATGGGAATTCATCCAAGACATTAAAAGACATTTGTGCCTTAAATGACCGCAGGACTCATTTAGGACATTCTTTTCCATGCACCAGATCAAGGAATTAGATGGACCTTTTTCTTTTTTCATGACCATTGTGCTGAAATACTCTTTCATAGAGTATATAATGTATAACAATGTCATGCAGTTTTTAAGTATCTGACTTCTATTATCTTATTTCTAAGTGTAGCATATTGGTATGGTGGAGCTACTAGATGCACTATGTTTTGTTTCACAATCTGATTATAGATCTCTTAGAAGCAAGAAGGAGCAACAGTGATGAGAACATTCAAGTTAAATGATTGCTCTTCTAATTTGATTAGTCAAGACTTCCTGTAGAAGAAACCCCCCAGTTGTTTCTCAGTGAATTTCTTTAGAATACTAGGTGATGCTGCTCTGGCAGGGGGATTGAACTTGATGATCTTTCAAGGACCCTTCCTATCCATAATGTTCTGTGAATCTATGAGGTTCAACCCAAGCATTTGAATTGGAAGGTACTTCATGAATCTTCTATTAAAAATGTGAAATCAAAGTAACTTGCCCGACGTCTTTGAGCAAGATGTGAGGAAGAGGACATAAATAGTGGCATTAGTAGCTACTGATGTCGGTGTTTCTGAAGCACTGCATATGTGAACCTTAAGAACGTATTGACAGAAAGGTATTTTTAAAATTTTGCAGTGAAAGAAACTGAGGCCAGAGGGGTTGAGGAGCCTTTCCCCAGTTACAGGGAGACTCATCATTCTAGCTTGCTGAACCAGGAATTCTCTTATTTCAACAGTAACGATGATCTCTTAATATTTAACAGTTCCAGGATCCTGCCAAAAATCTTTCTTTCTTTATAAAAGCAGATTCTGTCCACCTGAACTTTTCTCTCCTGCTTTCTTTGCTCTTCTTTACGTTTTCACTTGCATGTTCCTTTCATTTCCTTTATGCTAGCATCTTTTTTCCTCCTTTTGCCCACATGTTGTTAGATTATTGTGCCTTTTCATCCCCAACCACATTTCTGGTTTTGTTCCTCATTTTCTCTAGGTATTTCAAACCCGCCCTCAGAACTACTGTGTCTTACGGGGCCACAGTTGCTACTCACAAACTGTGTTTCGTAGCACCCTCATTTCCAAGATTTTAATTATATCTGAAGCTTTGCCAATTACATGGTGAACTTCTGCATTGGAAAGAATAAGACCACAGCCTACTATCCTCAGAACTGAAAAGCCTATAATAGAAAAAAATGTACCATTTGTTGAGGAATAGATAACAGAGAAAAAGCAGCGTGTCAAGGTACTTGGTTAAACAATAATCTCTTGCAGAGCACTCATTACTGCTAAATAATTGACTGTGTTGGGAGAAAGGTTTCTATGTGAGGAGAGGTTCAAGAAGGTCAGTTATCTAGTGGTAATGACCGTAGCGGTCATTAGAGGGTATTAATGCTATTAAGAACAGAACTTTAACTTTTTATTGAAGTTTTTATTTAAATTATATTAACTTTGATTCAACTTTTAATTGAGGTGCAACCATCCAAATTCTATAGTCAGGAACCAAGAAGTAATGAACATAAAATTACATGTTCTTCTGATAGGCTGATGGGTCTTTAATATATTATAATTTCAAGAGTCTCTACAGAGCAGTTATTAGTATAAAACTATTCAGAGGTATTCTATTAGAATTAGGGTTGGGTGACTGATTCAGGAACAAATCCCAGCTTGACCTGTCGCAAATGCAGACAGCGTATTTCCTGAGTCAAAAAGAACTTCTTTCCATAAATACAGTTGCATGGGATCTCAAAACACTTACTGAATCAAAGCAAAAATCTGTTGATGCCTCAAATGTTCTGTCTTATAAACCTGATGCATGGTGACAGCAGAGCTGAATTTATTTTGAATTGAGTTTACAATTCCATAAGAAGTTCAGTACTTCTAAAGTGAATCTGATGCTTAAAGCAAACAGGGACAATATTACTGCTCTTCTCCCAGTCACTACAAGAACCAGAGTCAGGGTATGATGTGGGCTTCCAGGATCCTGAAAGGCAAGCTGCTAGCTGGAAGGACTGGGCTAGTAGCCCTCCTGCTCCATCTTTCTGTGCTGCCCTATTGTCTAGGGAATTTTGGGGGCAGGCTGTTGAGGAAGTCTGAAGTGCTGCAGGGCTAGAGAAAAGGTATGAGACTGTAAAACGAACTCTCAAGGTTAACAGAGGAATATCACGCGTCATGCCACCTTCTAGTGTTCCAACAGAATTTTTCGTCCTTGCCTTTCTAACCTGGGGATATAGTAACATGCTTTAAATTAACAGCAGCCAAACCAACCTGCTCCCAGAACAAAATGCTCGAACACTGTTCCGTTCACGGGGAGAAATAGTGAGCAAGAGAACGGCTGATATGAGATAAGAGTTAATCACTTTGCCAAGTGCATGTTTGGGCAGGTGCTGAGAGACTTTGGTGAGAAAGGATCAGCATGGCATACAGAGGCTTGCGAGCTAAACAGAGTCCTCCCTGCTGTCATGGCAACTTTTCAAGGTACAATTTCAGAGCCGAAAGCTATATTGTGTTTATGAAAAACTGTGACATTAAAAGAGATCTAGTAGTTTTATGAAGTGCCAAAGAGGAAAGAATCTCAGGGTGAGGTATTTATAACAAAGCAGAGCGTGTTATCCAAAATACTTTTTGCTGGCTTTATGTTAATGTGTTAAATGAACACTGTAAGGTTAAACAGTAATTATTTCATTATGAGCTGACAGCTAGGAAACCCCAGTTACTATTAGTGCCAATTGACCTTATAACAGAAAAAAGACTCTAGATTTTGGAAGTGTCCTGGGGAGTTCAAAAACTTTCAGGATGATGTTAAATTTGCAGTTCTTTTGTTTGCTATATATTTCTATAGTTCCATTGTATGGAGCAATGCACAGTTCTGTGAAAGCATCTTCTGCTTCTAAAATCCTTTGAACTCGTTTGTTTTCTCGTAATTACAGACTTGGGGAATACTTTGTATTAAATTGTGCTGCTGCCATGTTCTTGGAGGGAAAATTTGCTATATGAGCTGATAATGGCTTTTGCCCTGTGTGAAAAACATCACAGCACCAAACCTGCTTTACATTTTTGGTAATAAGCCAGGTTTTTGTCATTTAGACTTGTCACATCATTACGAAAACATCGTGCATCATAACACATGTAACAGTGTGATTTGCTGAGATGCTGACTCCTCTTGAAAAATTGTGAAGCTCTGTGTGTGTGTGTTTCCATGCAGGGAACTACCTGAGTACTTTAGAGTTCTTTCCTGAGGCTGCCTGGTGCAGTGGTCTCATCTATTAGCCCTGTACCTGGCAGAAGTTAAGCTCTAATAAGTGCCATGCAAGTCTTTGTAGTTCTGCTTCATAGGTAGGTGACGTTTTCATAAACTCAAAGAACAAAGTACTAAAAGACATTGCAGGAGGTCACTTAGTCTTCTGCCTTGACTAACGCACAAAAAGTTTAAGATAACAACTGATTTCTTTGTGCTTTCTGATAAACATTTAGTGGTGAGTATTCTGTAACATCCAAACCAATTTATTCCAGTGCTTCACAAACCTGAAAGCGTTTTTCTGCTGTCTCGCCTAAATTTACCTCATTGCAGTTTATGCACAGTTGTTCTCATCTTATCCCCAGAAGACACAGAGAACTGTTACCTTATTCTGGTGGCAATCTTCGACATATCTGAGGATTGCCATAAGTTTTCTGTTTCACTCTCCATGGGCTTGTTTTGGCAAATTGCAAACTGAATGTAAAAGTACTAATAAATTTAAAAAGGTTAAATTACTTTCACGGTAAACACAAACCAGCCAAAGAAGTAACACCCTCTTCTCTGTTTCCCTTGAGATTCAAACATCATCCCAATACTGCGCAGTGTGACAGAGAGCCTTCACTGTAGCAAAAGCCACGGGACAACCCTTCCATCTCCCCATTATGCCCTTTGGTACCAGCTCTGTAGATAGCTGTTGTTTCTCAGAGTCACATCAGCTCCGTCATCCCTTAGGTGTAGTGGAAGATGAGCCTGGAAGTTGTAGTACTGCAAAAGTGTGTAAATGTCACCTGCCACCCTTCCAGTCAGAAGTACGTTGTTGTTAACTTACTTACCTGAGATGACATTTAAACTAGATTAGACGGAAAAAGTAAGAACAAGTATTCAGGGGAGATTACATAGTTAAGATATTTGGAGAGGATATAAATGAAGTGATTAAATAAATTATGCACCTAACCTGTAAGATGACATCCAAAGTTCTGTTTTCAATCTGGTTACTACTTGTCTCCTTGCAAGGTGGGAGATAGGGCCTTGTGCTTGTGCTGCATCTCCTATGCATATCTTCAAGGAGTTTGGGATGTTTTAATCCTTTTCTCTTTCAATGTCTATTTTCTTCATCAGTGGGGAAGGCTTCTGGGCCAACCTCTTTATTAGAACAAAGATTATTTCCTTTTGTTAACTATGTAAAAATATTCCTTGATCTTACTGGGAATCACCTGCACTCAACTTGCTAGTAAGCAATTGCTTATGCAGGGAGATGTACACTTTGCCCCTAATTCTTTTGTTGCTATTTTACATTCTACTCATTGTGTGATGTATCTTTTTCTGGGACTTTATGGTCTATAGTACTATAGATGTTAAAAAATTGTAGGGCTTGACTAAGTCCAGCAGCACCAGCAGTTCATCATTTAAATATTAACACATGTATTCATCCCTATGATGATCTTACTAAACACAAAGTGGGTAACGTGAGTAGAGTTAAGCATGTTCTCAAACGTTGTCAGATTTGAGATGTCTGTAGGAACATGCCATGAGAAATGGTAACAAAAACTGGTGGTAGTGAGTTTGGAGAAATGGAGGCAAACAGCAATAGGAAGGACAGGCACATGTACGTGTCATGGTCACTAAAAAATAGGAGGCAAAATCATGTGTGAATTGCTACAGTCCTTCCGCATTTGTCGTGAACTGTGCAGGCTGAAGTAAAGAAGTAGTGTAGAAGGGAAGTATCTGAAGCAGGCTGAATCTGATGAAAAACTGAAAAAGCTATGATTAAAAGAGAATGAAATGAAGCAATACAAACTCAAATAATGGGACAATAAATAAAGTTGCTGTGTTCTGCTGGTTACTGACTGTGCTAGTTAAGCGAGGGAGAGGGCAAATGTAAGCATTCAGAGATCACAACTACTGCTCATGACCTGTCATGAGTAGGTATTGGTTTGCAGAGGTGGTAAAACAATGGGGAACAGGCATGACAGCACTAAATAATGCAAGTGCTGAAGGTGTGCATGAAAAGTTACACTTATGAAAAGACAGCAGTGAGGATGAACAGGCTAGGCGGACCCAAAACTTATTTGCTTTGCTTTTTGTGCAAGCTGATAGTTAGTTCAGAGCTCTGCCAGAAAAACTAAGCTCTTCTCAGTAACCTTTCCTGGGGGAATGGTAGAGACTGATGCCGGGTGTGCAGTCTGCAAAGAGTATTAGGCTCTTGCAGTGGCAGTACCAGGACATATGGTGCATTTCCTGTGTCTGAAGGTTTGCAGTCTCTTTAAAGAGTGCAGTGCAAAATAACACAAGGCCAATTTTCATGCTGTCCAGCTTATTTTAGGAATTTTTTGCAAGATCAACTTGAGTGTATTTCCTTCCTTATAACAGCACTAATAATATTATCCCCGAAAGAATGGAAAAAACCCACTTTAGAAATCATTGACTATATGAATAAACATATATTATCTTTTGACAACTCTCCTATGAATTGCACTGTTAGGCTCACGTGTGCTCTGTGAGTAACGTTTTGTCAGGAAAGTCAAATGACCACGTGTATTGATTTTTAGCTGTAGCTGAAATAGCTTAGTGTCACATGGTATCTGGTTCCAATTTGTGACTTTGATTTGTAGGGATTGTGAACTAATCTCGCCATCACATGTTACATTTGTAAACCAAAGTTTTAAATTGTGCTGATCAGACATATGTGGAAAATTACAGCTGCACTGCAGGCTTGCACCTGCGCCTGGATTTCATCTTTCCTAGGCTCTACTCAGGGCACATGCTAAGCTGTGAGAAAATTTATGATGTGGGAAACCTGTATTAGCGGTATGTGTACCGGAAACAAGTGGATTGAAAAGAAGATGTGGTTCTGTTTTGTAGTTAGAGAAGCAGAGGCAAAGAGATGGAGGCATTATTAAGAAGTTCACGTAGCAGGTCAGAAACAAGGCAAAGTCAGAATCCGTATGTCCTTACTCTCATCTCTTTGTGTAGACTCTCTAAGTCCAAGCAGCTTTGATTTTTGGTCCATTGGTTGCTACTTAAACATGACAGAACGTAAAGCAATATCCTCAGTTGGTGAAGGCGAGGTCTAGTGGAAGAGATCCCACACAAAGTGGTCAGGGATGATCTAAAAACTTGTCTGCATGGTAAGCACCCAGGAACACTTCATAAATCAATGAAGTTATTGTGCCAAAGTTAGAGAGCATTAAACTCCCATATGAATGTTTTTACTCAGGAGTCACTGTAGCTTGCTCTACCTCCTTCAAGAAGGATTCAGCTACAACAAATTAAGGCCACTTCAGTGCTTATCACGGAATCACGGGGGATTAATGTACTCCAACTTACGCACATTAGTTTGAAGCATTAGTTAATATTAGAAGTCTTGTCCCCCTGCTAACAAATGCACAGGGAGCTACCAGAGGTATTGATTCCCAAAATGCTTGTGAGTTACTTCTGTTCACCTCTCTCCTACTAGGATGATTTCTGAAGGAACAAGTCCTTAAATATTTATCATTCACTATTTAAATACATAATTTCTTAAGATGTGCAGTCCTACTGCTTTGCTCATTTTAACCTCAAAACCACTATCTCAAACAGATGAAGTATGTTGACATCCTATGGCCTTAGAAAAGAACGTACTCCCATTGAGTAAATCACAATCACTATTAAAAAGGGAACCACACAAAAGACAGTGGTTAGTTACACGTTTTCCACACTGTAGTATGATTTCAGATAAACACCAAAGCTATTTTATTTGCCACGTTAGGCTCTATCAATGGGAAGCAAAGCAATTCGTAGGAATATCTCTGGAGTTTGATAGTATCTCCTGGCAACACAGTTGAATTTGATTAAAATATTTACTTCCCACAGCATTTTTAATAACTTGTGTAACAGACTTGTTATAAGATGCTGCACATGTCACATCTTGTATTTAGAACAGAAAACAAGTATTGTAAGTAGGGAATGAATGCTGAGAGGTAGTATTGTTATTACCTCAAATAAAAAGTTAGTCTAAAGCTGTTCAGAATTTGGATGTTGAAAAAATAACCAAATGGACATTAATTTAAATGAAGGCACTTCAAGAAGAAAAAATATGATAGCAGTTACATTTTCTTAACTGTTCATCTTGACTGCAGCTGTTTGAAGAGGAAGCTCTCTGGCTATAAATAGGGAGCACGGCACATTCTCTTGTTTTTTCCCTGTAGCCAAGCCTTACACTGTGTAGTTGATAACAGTAGCCCTCAGATAAAATGGCTTGAAAGGCTGTGCTTGTTTTCTCCCATCCCAGGCCAAGACGTATCCGAAACAGTACTTTAAGAAAGTATTGACGTTACTAAGCAGATACTCGTTATCCCCTTGTGCACTTTGTGGGTCATGCAAAAAGAAAAACCCGAACAGAACAAAACCCCAAAACAAAACCAAGATAAAGTTTGAAAGGGAAAATGATAATTCTTTACTCATCATGCGGTCAGTTCATTAAAATAGACCCATAATTAAAAACTGATGTTAATTAAGTTTTTAGGTTTTTATATTCTCGTTATCGTAAAAGAGAAAAAAGAACAGTCTGGAGGCATCTTAATGTCTCAATCTCTTAATAGTTGGATTGCTTCTTTTCCTCTCCATGAAATACTCTTATAGGAAAAAAAAAGAGCACAGTGTTTCAAAGATGAAAACAAAGATGCTTAAGGCCATAATTTATACAAAAAATAGAACTATACAAAATTAGCTTTATAATCCTTTTTGCAAAAAACCAAAATGTAGTGTTAAAACAGCAACACAATGAAAAACTGAAAGTGCTGGGAAATTTTCAACATGCTGTAATCAGCACAGCAAAATTTGGCATTTGTTTTTGAGAAGGTAAGTTACTGGCTTTGGAATAGCTGCTGTTGGCACTTCTGCATTTATCAATAGTAGCTGGGTAAGATGCAGTAAGCGTCTGCATCTGAAGTTACATTAAAAAAAAAAGTGTTTCTAATGAACTTAGGAGCTCAGAGAAACTTGCAAAGATGGGACTCATGCTGGTTTCTGCAGACCCTGTGGGAAAGAGAGTGTCGAAAGGAATTATTGGTTTTGTAAGATCTCCTTTATATAGTTTGTATCGATATTCAGATTGTGATATTTCAGGAAAGGCAGCTAACTTTTATATTCACTTTGAACTTTGTAGCTGAATGTAATTTTTACTTCTGTTTCATGTGTTAGGTGTTCTTGTCTTTCAGGTTTCAGAGTTTAAGTGCTCTCAGATTATTTCAGACCAAACTGGGAATGGAGAGACAGGTTTCTGGTCTAGTTTTGTCTGTCATTTAGGTATAGCTCACAGCTTTTCTGAGTACAGGTCATTCACCAGATAGCCTGAGTGACTCTGATTCCATGGCTTCTCCAGTGAGGTGAGCCTGCTGTGGCAGGGGGGTTGGACTAGATGATCTTTCGAGGTCCCTTCCAATCCCTTATGGTTCTATGATTCTATGAACTGTTAGACAGGAGCTATTTTTCTTTCTGCTTCTAAAATCAGTCTTCAGTTTTCCTGTGTGTCTGTAGCATAGACGCTGTAAACTTGGTAAAATAACCCAACCGTACTTCCTTCCTTCCTTCCACACCTTTTCATTGGGTTTTTGGCATAGACTAACACTTCCATGAGGAATCAAATCTCTACAAATACAATGACCAAGCCTTCTTCAAGTGGCAGTAGGGAAAGGTTCTGCAGTGGTGGCTCCAGCTGGGTGGTATGAGGCTCTCTGAAGTGCTGAGCTCTTACAGTTATCTGGCCCATGGTCCCATGTGATCACAATACAGCACATGAAGGGTCCTTTGCTAGCAATTCTAAACATTCAGTTGCGAAGCATCTCTTTATTGCCTTAATTATGTACAAAGGAATGTCCTATTTGGTCAGTTCTGCAGCAAGAACTCTTACCAGGTTGTCCACCCAGGATGTTAATCAGCGCTTTGAATCATACCAGTGATGCCTGTCAGTTGGTCTAGGCACAGCAGGAGCTGCCTGCAGGAATCTCCAGCACTGAGACTCCCACCTGGAGAGCTCCTGAAGCAATTAGTAAAACCCTTTGTCGTGTTGCCTCTTATGTTGGTCTGTTGTCTCCCATCAGCCTGTTATCTCTTCAGACAGAGGTGTTCCTGGGCTACTCAGGGATTTAATGGCTAAGTGCAATGGCAGTGCTCACAGGCACATGATATCCTTGATTTCCAGTGGTGACTTTAGCACAAACCTGAATTTAATCTTTATATTATACCTTTAACTTCAACTCCATAGCACTCACTACAAATCTCTGCTGTGAGAGATTCACTGAAGGTAGAAAGAAATGGAATATATCTTGCTAAGCTGTGTCACCATGAAGAAAAAAGAATGACAGAGGTGTTAGTAAGTAAGATACAAAATTCTCTGTTTCGGCATATTAAAACATAAGCATGAAAGAGAGAGGATTTGTATTTGTGTATTTCATTGTCTATTTTTATTTGTGTATCTGTCACTCTAAAATCTGGTCTGAGCGCACAATAGAGATTAATTAAAATCAGAGTTACTTCAGAAAGCGCTTCCTATAATAGAGCTGTATTAGTAAATTAGTTGTGACTAATAGTCTTTTGTAGATGGATTAGAGGAATGAATTAAAATGTAATCTGAAATAACAGTGATAGAAATTATGTCTGATAAATCCAAGGTAACTTCTATCCTTGACTGGAAACAGAATGCTATTATGCCACTGTGTGCTACAGCAGCACAGACTACAAAAAGCAGCTGTGCTCTGGGCTGTCCATTTTCAAAATATTCATTAGCAAGACTAATCAAAAGCACCAATAATGCCCACTTATCAACTGGGTGTCTTTCATTGGATTCTACCCACCTAATGCCCTCTCCTTGTGGATTTCTACCAAGGCATAAATTAGGCTAATGTTGCAAGTATGTATGTACGTATTTTCTATATATAATACATTTTTATGAGTATCTAAGGGGTTGGTGTCATTTAATTTATTACTGTGACAATTCAGTACTACTCATCTGGTCAGAAAATTTCATCCTGAGTAATTTATGAGAAAGAGCTCTGTTTTTTTCAGGTTTCAGATCTACCCAGAGGCAGATGAGGTGTCTCTCTTAAAAGTTACTAGTGTAGGCTCTTACCCACAGGGTATTTTCCAAATTAGCTGCCATGTGAAAAATAACTCATGACATAATTTTATAAACATTTTGGCAGAATATAATAAATCTAAAGCAATAGGAATATACACCTCAACCTGCTACGTTCCAGAAATAAGTCTAAATTAGGGTATGATGCTTCTTTATGAGCAAAGATGACTTATGAAAGTGTTCAGATAGCCCATGCTGAGTTTCTGAAAGACCTTTCACAAATTAGTGTTGTTTTGGACTTGTCAAATTTCATTTGCGAGTTTTCAAAGTCTGTCCCCGTTCGAACACCACGACCAAAGTTTACTTTGGGACATGTATAAAGTTTAGCAGTACTTGATTGTTTCCATGGAAGAAAGCTTTTTCAGACTGAGCACTTCTCAAGTTCCTAGAGAGTCACGTATCTAGACACTGGAAGCAGAGGTGATTTTTTGAAAGAAATAGGTTTAAAGGGAGATTTGTATGAGGATTCAGCGATTGCTTGACACATAGGATTTGGGAAGCTGATGAAAGCGTTAAGAAGCCGTACGAGCAAAGTATAAAGCTGGATGTGGGACTAGATAGAAGATGGAATTCACTGCTGTGTGAAAGGCCAGCACAAAATCTATACATCACTTAGATCTTACTTAATCCCTCAGCATAGGGGTTTATATAGCTATGAACTGTTTCAAGAAATTATGATGGAGCTTAAGTGGGACTCATGCAAAGCACTGATCTTGTGCCAACTCATTGCAAAATGAGCACTTACCGCATGGAGGAGGATTGTGGTGAGTCTTAAGAGTCATATGGAATATATATAATGAAATGAGAATACAGGTATAGGAAAGGTCAAATGATGAAGACTTCAAAAGTATAAAAGGATGAAAAAAAAATGATGAGGAAGTATAAAGAAAATAATATTTCCAGATGTACCTCCTTTAAGTAAATGGTAAGTTATGACTCTTCTCAGACTAACATAAAAATGAAATTAAAAGAAAAATAAGGTCTCTAACACCTATCTTGTTTATACTAATCAGGGTTAGCTTTATCCTAATCAACAATCTTAGATTCAATCTGAATAATATTTCATTAGCTTTTCAGATCTACCTTTCCTGTCTAGGTCTAATTATATCTAATGGAATGTAGCTCAACTCACTATATTAAATCATTAAAAAAACCCTCATCATTTTAAATGATTATGGGGCCTTGGGAAAGAAGAGTCCCTCCTTCTTCTAAGACCTAAAGGGCTTGCCCCAGATACTTGCCATCATTTTTCTCCAGTCTGTCGTATGCTTGAAAAGAAAATATATCCATTTTTATTTGTAACCTTCTATAAACAGCTACGAAGGTACAAACATAAACATGTGTTCTAATCAATCCTCAGAGAATGTTACTTATTCATACAAGTCTGTGTTCTCTTAGAGGGAGCATACTTGTAGTTATAACACTTTTTTGTCTGTTCAGTGTCTTGAATATTCTGCTATTTGTAAAAGGGTTAAAGATTGTATTGAACTGTATTCAAATGTTCTATGTATGGAACTGCCCAAATAGTCAGTACCAGTCACACATGCTGTAAGTATTAGAAACACAGACAGATAGCTCTTAAAGGATGCTTGCCAGAACAACATTGTAAAAACTAATTAAAGGAGTACATAAAATTATTTTAGAAATAACTAATCCCAAGGAGAAAACATGAATGATGATAAACAGACTTTACTGGAGAATCCACAGAAGAAGGTAGCATGCTGGTTGTTTCCAGACTAGATGCTGGACTTTGAGAAAAGCTGTGAGGAGTAAGTTGGTGAATGGTGAAAGATGCTTGAATATCTTTCAGTAGGCTTGAGGAGGTATTACATCTGTGTTTCAGCTCTTCGTGTTGCGAGCTGCTTTAAGATTTTAAGCCCTTTTTAAGGGCTAAAAATGCATTTCAATAATTCCCAATAATATAAGGAATTCTGGGAAAGAGTTCTAGCAATAACACTGCAGGTTTTATCACTGCTTATTTATCTTGCTGGCAGCTACAGTTCTGTATATGTGTGACTGTGGTATCATGAGCTTGAGAGAATAAGGGAGTAAAATATATTGATTCTGTGTTTTATATAGTAAAGTTGGAGGCCAGCTGCACATAACTTAAGGAGGAAAGGGAGAAAGCCCTACAGGGAAATTTTAGGGAATTTTGACTTGGGTTTAGTATTACACAGTAATACACAGGAGGATGTTAGGATGTTTACACTGAAAAAATGTGTTTTTGGCTCTCTGACCATTGATGAATCCAGCTTTATCATTAAAAAAACCCCACAGTTAACATTAGGTTTCTGGAAATGTACTATCATTTGTAGAGAATGATATGATTAATAGACTCTCTATGTTTGAGGGAAACTATTCCACAAGATAAAAGGCTGTTGAGCTAATTAACTAGGTATCAGTATTATTTTATTTGCTTTTTTTCATGGGTGCAAACTAACTTTATTGCTATGTTGTTCTTGCTGTTATACTCAGGTAGATATTGATGATAAGATGACATAATTAACATTAAAAATTGTACTATAGTGCATGGGTCTATATTTTGTAACTTGTCCTTTTTGGAGTCTTGTAGCTATTTCCCACTTGCATTCAATATGGGCTTGCAGTCAGGAGCATTGTATTTGAGCAGTTTTCTCAAAACAGTTTTATCTCAAAGATTTTAATCTACTTTGGTGGAAAAGTTCTGTTTCTGTTTAAAATTTTAATGTAATTTCTTGCCTCCCTATTTCAGGCAGCAGAAAATGGGATTTTTTTCCCTGATACTTCCTCGGTAGCTGTCTATTTTTCTCATAGTGTGTAGTTTTTATTTAATAAAATGCAAAGAGAAAAATCCTTGAAATTGCGTATCTTCCTTTTCAGCGGCTGATGCCAGTAGCAGCAAATTGGAACAAAGTCCATTTGCAAGATCTTGCAAGTTACTGTTATGCTACATAAAAAGCTGTGTCGTGGCTACATGTAAAAGTGAATTGTGAAAAAAAGAAAAGGTTAAGTCAGCCCCATTAAATTTATTACCAGAGGAATACATTCTTGATTCATAAAGATTTGTTTTCCTTTCTATCCTACATAAAGCTGTTATATTTTAGAACAAACTTTAATGCTTGTATGAATGAAGTGCTAGGCGTGTACTAACGGAGTGTATCTGTGCGTAGGTTTCCAAAGCTAAATGCAGGATGGTGTAGAAGACGTTGGAAGATGGTCAACACAACACAAAACTGATCTTAAGTTGACAGTCTTCGTTTCTTCATTGCTCTCTTGTTAAAGCAACCACAACCTGACACAGCACTAGTGTACATACAAAACTGACAACGCAGTTACAACATACACACACATAGAACATGCACAGGAAGGGAAGGACAAGCAGTAGAGAGAATATCCTTTCACTCATGGAAAAGAGAAATACTGAACTTTTCTTTCTGTTCACAATAGCTTTATACGTTTTATACACTGATTGCTATCAGCCTCTAGGTTTGGTCCAGAATAACACAGGCTCCCCTTTGCTGTCTTTAACTCAGAAGCTCATCCTTCTCAGTAGGTGATAGGCAGGATCCCTTTTGTTCCTTGTCTGGCACCAGGAATCTTGCTTTTCTGACTCTCGTTGCCCAGCTTCAGCAGGAATTGCCGACAACACCTTGCATGGCGTCTAGCTGTCTGAGCAGCTACTATGAGAAATCAAATCTCTATTTTCAACTTCCCAAGAGAATGCTCTAATTACCAAGCTATCAAGAAGCAGATTAATCGTAGCAGCTCCAATCACCAGATTTTTTTAAGAAAACAGTGATGTACTTCTCCTGTAAACCTAACCTATAAGAGTATCTCGTGCGCGTTTTGCACGTTCAGAAGGCATTTTATGGTCTCAACTCCAGATTTCTCTTACATCTATTTTAGGCTTATGGGCTACAGTGTGAAATTTGGACTTTCTTCATCATTTCCTATTGGTTCATTATATAATGCTCAGCTCAATGCACTGAATGCCACAAATCCCTTTCTTAAGTAGCCAGCTATCTCCATCCCTTATAAAGAGAAGTTGGCCACCTTGCCTCGCCTGTGAATTCTATTTTTAAATTCCCTCCTGTGTGTATGTCTTGAGCTCGGTCTCACACGTCTCTTTAATTTTACACACCTTTTAGGTACATACTATTCCGCGAAGTCATGGCAAATTCAGGATTTTAGTTACAACTTCCATAGTGAAAAAAAGATAGATTAAACAGCAGGGAGGCTGGTATTAAAGTGCTGAATTGAGTAGGTATAAGTCAACAGAGAATTATGCATAAAATTTTTCCTGACCTTGGGAAGGTCACTTAAGTAAAAATATTCAAACCCAAGTGTTTAGACTGCATACTTAAATATACACTTCAGTGCCTGAATATCTTGGGTTTTCCTGGCAATAGCTATGGCTGTGAAACACCACTTCTGACAAGCTGACTATTTATTGTAATGTCCAGATACGAGTTGAGCTATAGAACGCGTGGCTGTTTTTGTCTTATTATCTGATCTCAGATTGTCTCCTGAAAGAAAGATTTCCCCTTGGAGGTTCTCCAGATCTTTTTACCATTTATTGGTTTGAAGTTTCCTTCAACTCATTAAAGAGTAAAAGCAGCTAAAGAGTATGAATCTTAAGAATTAGAACAATACACAAGGACAACAATATATCAGCTATGTATGTACGTGCTGTCGACAGATTCCTAAACTGTTATTAGTGTGGGCTTTTCCTGTCAGCCACTGTATGCATAACCCAAGGATATTCAAATTACTATGCTCTGGAAG
>VXBP01000324.1:0-10067 GCA_013400115.1 Rhinopomastus cyanomelas | reverse complement strand
AGCAGACCTCCCTATGGAGTGGGTCAGGTCTGCATATTGGGCCCTCTACACCCTTCAAAATGGAGTAATCTATGACAATAACTCTTCTCTTTTTTTTTAATGCAAGATGTTCGTATGGAGGGCTTAGGCTGCTTTAATTTTGGGATTTCCTCCAAGCTGTATGCTTCACCTTCTTCACTGGTCAGTTG
Source organism: Rhinopomastus cyanomelas (assembly GCA_013400115.1). NCBI lineage: Eukaryota > Metazoa > Chordata > Aves > Bucerotiformes > Rhinopomastidae > Rhinopomastus > Rhinopomastus cyanomelas. The sequence continues at coordinate 9,879 of VXBP01000324.1, read as the reverse complement.
TACCTGCAGGACATCAAACCTATTCTGCAAAGGTACCTGCGGAGCACTGAGTTAATGACTGAGGTAACACACCCACCATGGCAGGTGGGAATTTGTTGCCACAGCCCCTCATTGTTTTGGTAGGAGAAGTTCGGAGGGTGGGAGATGGACAAGGCAGGAGTTTCTTTACTGCCTTGACTGTGGTCTAGCCTCCCCTCCCTCTTTTCCTTTGAGTTACTGGCTGCAACCTGACAGGGGGTGGATACTGGGGATACTTGAACCCCGGTGTCTGATCATGGGGTAATCCCTTCTCTCCATCGGGGCTGCCAGAGCCTGGTACCACCTGTCTATCTTGTCTTCTGATTCTCTGATATTTCTAAGCCCAGGAACTTCTTCCTTTAATCGTTCAACTTCATCCTCCAGCTGTGCTGCTCTTCTCAGTAGGAAATCTACCTGTTCAGAGCGTACACAATTCCCTGGTACAGAGGATAGACTGAGGCATTCACTGCAGCCTGTGGTCTGCGTCTTAGCCTGTTTTGTGTCACCTTCTGTTAGAGCATGAACTGGAGCAACAAAGAAAAAGCTGAGATGTAATACATTTTTTTGTTTGTTTCTTCTAAATCTCTTCAGTTCATTAGTCCTCTTTTCTACGCTTAATGTATGTTAGCAGCCTTTTCAGAACGTGTACCTTCATATCTTTGGGAAACATAAACACATAACATGAATAATAATAATAATAATGGTAATGTAATCATGAACTGCAGCTGTGGCTTCTTTCACAAAATACAGAAAAAGAAATAGCAATTCAGAGAGTTTCTATTTACATTGCCATTTTCTTTAGATTTCACTCTAAGCATCAACCTCATTGGATTCTGTGTATATGACAAATCCCCTGGAAAACCTGAGATTTGATAACATTGGTTCATTGGTCTCTATAATTATCTAGCTTGTCTTCATATTTTTGCTGCTTGGACTGCAACTGAGCAAAAAAAGGTAGTTCCCCTTCTTTCTATTTTTCTTGCAATTCCTTTTCCACTCCACTTCCATCAACTTTACCACTTGTAACGATGCAATTGTAGCTAGTGTGCTGATCAAAAAGACAGGTTTTACGTAAGACCTCAGAAATGTAATAATGCAAAGTCTTTAACACCGTTAGACTCAAAAAGGTCAGGTTCAGTTTTCATTTGAAGTATTTCGAGAGTATTCCTGCATGAAAAATCTCTGCAAGGATTAAACAAGTCAAGTTTTTACTTCTCAGGTTAACTTTGCAATACTTAGATTGGCCGAAGCAGCCCTAGGTGTTTCGTCAATGTTATGGGAACTTGCCTGCTTTCATGCTTTCAGCGTAGAATAAAATCTAAAGGCAGGGAGCAAGATACTTACTGAGAAGATAGTGCTTATTCGCACAGCTAAGACAGTGGTGTTCAGTGGGTCCAGAGCAGTGAAAGCATTTCTTATGACAGGGCTTGCATGTCTGAGTTTCCTCAATGTAGTACTCCGTTTGAGAACAATATCCAGGAGACGCACACTGCCCATCATGGTTCAGTATCAGGTCATTTCTGCAGGTAAGGCAGGTAGTGGAAGAAGAACAAGTCTGGCATGTCCTGTTGCATGCTGAAATGGACAAAGAGCATAAACGTCACCATTTCTTCTTGCATTTCAGATGATTATTTCATCTTCAATTTTGCAAGAAGCAGCCATCATCTCAGAATGAGAGACTGAGGTAAACAAATCAATAGCAGTGCTTTGGCATAGTCAAACATTTTACTGTTTCCAGTCTTGTCCATGCAGTTCCTTAGGTTTCCTTCTGCATTTGCACCGCTTTTGCCAAGCAGTGGTTTTCAGTGTGCTGCTTCCAGCAATGCTGAGCACTTTACCAGAAGTTTGCCCATAATATTAAACACATTTAGCTTTGCTACCCCCCCAATTTTCTCCAATTTTTGCTGTTACAAACTATGCCTTGTTATTTTCCTGCATTAACTATCTCCTCTGTTTCTAACACACTGACAGGATAGTTTTTAGACAGACCCACTTATATCTCAGTACTACTCTGGGTGAATACAACAGCAGCCTACCTTGACAGTCTTCAGTGTCTTCTTCATAGTAAGTCCCTTCAGGGCACTTTTCAAAACACATGCCACTGTAGAGGACAAATGTGTCAGTGGTGCACTCAGTGCAGTCATCTGAGTCTGGCCCATCACAGTACTTGCAGTCTGTGTGGCAGGGAAAGCAGTGCTTGTCTTCGGCGTACGAATGAGAAGGACAGTCCTGCACACACTTACCCTCATGCAGGAAGAACTCGTCCATGCACTCTACAAAGAGCATCAAACAATAGTTAAGCAAATGGGCATCAAATTCTGACCTCTGTAAGTGAGGGTGTGAAGAAATCCCAGTAAACCACAAATCCTGCAGTTCCTGTCATAACAGGAAGTGAGAGGTCATCTTGGGAAGGTACTGCTTTCTTTTAAGGCTCTTTCTCTTCCAAGATGGCCATAATGACCCAACTCCCACACAGCAACTTCTATGTTACTTCAACCAGTTGAAAAATGAAGTCATGTGTTCATCTTTGCTAATATTAACCAAACCATGCTGTCACTGAATATAGGTAGACTTCTGCTGAGATACTATTTCCTGCAAAATCAGGTATCACCTCTGAAGTTGTGTTTGGTTTATTATTAAAATATGAGGCTGGCTGCAATATATGGACGTGAATGTGCAGAGCAGGAATTCAGGCTCTAATCATATTATAAATACTCTTTTCAATCTCTTTGTTTGGGGTGGCGAGTGGGTGAGTGTTTGCATGTTTGTTTCACTCATGTCTGTTTCCAGAATGCTCAATATTATTCAAGCTCAATATTATTCCTTCTTGAAGTTTTTGTGGTGGCATTCAAACTCATCAGGCTATCTGAGGCTTCCCCAATATGTTTCTTTACAGAGATTTCATTCTCTACTATGAGTGATTTGCAAAAATGTTAAAGAGATACAAAGTTTAACCAAGCTAGAAAAGAAGACTCTGTTTCATGTTGGTGTAAATGCACAGCATGGATACTCTAGGTCAGAAATAGAATCAAACCAGTAGCAATTTTCTGAAGACAACAGGAACAAGCAAAGCAATGTGAAATCTGTACAGAGTAACGGTATAGACTGAGTCCTGTCATGAAGCACCAATTGCTTAGCCTCTGTCTTAAAGATTAGCAATGATATACCCATATCTTAAAAACTTTCATTTACTACAGAATTATGTCAGATCTTTGTTTCTATCAGCCCGTCTCTAGACAGATTTAGATGGAATTTAGATGAGACCAGTTCACCATAATACCTTTACATGTTTGATTGTGAATGCACTCCTGGCACATTTCAGGGCAGTGTTGGCAGACTCCTTCAGAAGCAAAATGCTTCTCTGAACAAGCAGGTTTACATTTCCACTGCTCCAGAAGCAAAGGACTGTTACAGGACAGGCATTTGGTTGCACTTCCCATACATGTCTTACAGGATCTACTGCATTCCTTGCAAGTCTCAGAATCATTAAAATATCCTCTATTGAATGAAAACGAACACAAAGAAAATTGCTGGTCAGTGTAAAGTTACCAAACAGTCCAGGCTATAAGACTATGAGTACACATGACTCTTTTCCAGCACACATATCACAGTATCACAGTATTACAGTATTACCGAGGTCGGAAGAGACCTCATAGATCATCAAGTCCAACCTGTTACCACAGAGCTCAAGGCTAGTTCATGGCACCAAGTGCCACGTCCAATCCTGCCTTGAACAGCTCCAGAGTTGGCGACTCCACCACCTCCCTGGGCAGGCCATTCCAGTGGCCAAGGACTCTCTCAGTGAAGAATTTTCTCCTCACCTCAAGCCTAAATTTCCCCTGGCGCAGCTTGAGGCTGTGTCCTCTTGTTGTGGTGCTGGCTGCCTGAGAGAAGAGAGCAACCTCCTCCTGGCCACAACCACCCCTCAGGTAGTTGTAGACAGCAATAAGGTCTCCCCTGAGCCTCCTCTTCTCAAGGCTAAACAATCCTAGCTCCCTCAGCCTCTCCTCATAGGGCTTGTGCTCAAGGCCTCTCACCAGCCTCGTTGCCCTTCTCTGGACACGCTCAAGCACCTCAATGTCCTTCCTAAACTGAGGGGCCCAGAACTGGACACAGTACTCAAGGTGCGGCCTAACCAGTGCAGAGTACAGGGGCAGAATGACCTCCCTGCTCCTGCTGGCCACACCATTCCTGATGCAGGCCAGGATGCCATTGGCCCTCTTGGCCACCTGGGCACACTGCTGGCTCATGTTCAGGCGGGTATCGATCAGCACCCCCAGGTCCCTTTCTGTTTGGCTGCTCTCCAGCCACTCCGACCCCAGCCTGTAGCTCTGCATGGGATTGTTGTGGCCAAAGTGCAGCACCCGGCACTTGGACTTATTGAACGCCATCCCGTTGGACTCTGCCCATCTGTCCAGGCGGTCAAGGTCCCGCTGCAGAGCCCTTCTGCCCTCCAACTCAGACACATCTGCCCCCAGCTTTGTATCATCTGCAAACTTGCTGATGACTGACTCAATGCCCTCATCCAGATCATCTATGAAAATGTTAAAGAGGATGGGGCCCAGCACTGATCCCTGAGGAACACCACTAGTGACCGGCCGCCAGCTGGATGTGGCACCATTCACCACCACTCTCTGGGCTCGGCCCTCCAGCCAGTTCCTAACCCAGCACAGAGTGTTGCCGTCCAAGCCGTGGGCTGACAGCTTAGCCAGCAGTTTGCTGTGGGGGACAGTGTCAAAGGCCTTGCTGAAGTCCAGATAGACCACATCCACAGGCCTCCCCACATCCACCAAGCGGGTCACCTGATCATAGAAGGAGATCAGGTTGGAGAGGCAGGATCTGCCCTTCCTGAACCCATGTTGGCTGGACCTGAGCCCTTGGCCATCCCTCAGGTTTGCAGTTACTGCCCCCAAGATAACCTGCTCCATCAGTTTCCCTGGCACTGAGGTCAGGCTGACAGGCCTGTAGTTCCCGGGTTCCTCCAGCCAACCCTTCTTGTGGATAGGGATCACGCTGGCCAGTTTCCAGTCACCTGGGACCTCTCCGGTGAGCCAGGACTGGTGGAAAATGATGGAGAGCGGCTCGGCCAGTTCATCTGCCAGCTCTCTCAGCAGTCTAGGATGGATCCCATCTGGTCCCATGGACTTGTGGGTGTCCAAGTGGCTCAGCAGGTCATGGACTAATTCCTTGTGGATTTCCAAGGCAGCACACCGCTCCCCAACCCTATCCCCCAGTTCAAGAGGCCATTTGCCCTGAACTCCTCTCTCCTCACTATTAAAAATTGAGGCGAAGTAGGTATTCAGGACCTATATTGCACTGAAAGAAACAGGTTTCTCACACAATGTTTCCCATCCCCCAGTTACATCCCCTCTGCCTGAGAGCAGATGCACAGGGTTAGTGCTATGAAGGCAGTCTTTCCTTCTTTGTGCTAGTACCTGCTCTATAAAAGGATGTTGGACTTCCTTTCTTGCTCATTTCTTAAATAAGATTGGAAAACCTATGAAGTTTGAGGAAAGAAAGAGGCAATCTCTAGACTTGCACAAGTGACCCTCAACAGCGTTACCAGGGAAAGAAAACAAGGTGGCCCTAAAACAATGTGCCTATATTTCAGGAAAAGAGAAGAGGGATAAAAGGAGGGGCTGGACAAAATCCAGGCTGCTTACATTCTCAAAACTAAAATGTTAAAAGGTTTACGCACAAGTAAGTCCACATTTTGAGATGATTGCTGATCTATATCCGTGCAGATATTTATGAAAACTAAGGAAGAAATCAACACAGAAAATACTTGCAGAACATCAAGCTTATTTTTCCCTACATAGCAGTGCTATCTATTTCTAACAGTCAAGTGTTCTTCTCCTGTTCCAATCTTGAATACTCAGCTAGCCCACTCTTTCAAAAATTCTCTGTCAGAAATTATCAGTGCAGGAAGTAAACTCTTTTCATCCCTACAGCATGACCCAAAACTCCATCACCAGAGCTCTTCTCACTTTCCCATTGTATTTTCATATAATTCTTTGCTCCAGTGGAGAGTAGGTTTGTCTCAAGAACTTTTCCTCTGATACTGAGACCAGAGTCTAACTTTGCTGGACTTCAGATGAGCAGAGAATTTGTTCTGATGGGAAGGAAAGTAGGAACTACACATTTGTCTAAAGAAAAAGGTTAACCAATTGAGACCTTCATAGCCAATGAAAAAAGCACAGAAACATGAGGTCATGGTCTCCTTATAAATCTGATCTAATATCCACCACAGCCAAATGGGAATCTTTCTTTCTGAATTCGATTTTTTTATAGGAAAAATTAAAGAACAGCCAAAGAGAGAAATACATAACTAAGCACTGTATTTACATATCAGGACTCTGATGCATCCATTTACTGGGTTTGCACCCCTGCTCTGTACTCTTTGAGGAAGGAGCAAGTTAGGGGAATGACTAGAGGCTTATTTTCAGTCATCGCAAAGAACCATCCCGAAGTACCATAGTCTTACTGGTATACATGTGGTATAGGATTTAATGTCCAGTTTAATTTTTACTTTTTCTCTGAACGAGAGAAAATACTGCGTATTTGTGCCAGCTGAAACTGACCGCTACAATGCAGCAGTATCTGGTAATGTAGACTACATTAAGGTCTCCCTTGAAAACATTATAATGCTTCTGAACTTTGAAGAGAGGGAGCAAAGTGAGAAAATAAAGTGCAATTAACCAATAAGAGTTACTTACTCAGGGCACTCCTGTAAACATTTGCCATTGTGGAGGAAGAGCAGCTGGTCATCTTCAGCCTGACACTTCTGACAGTGCCACCGGTCGGAGCACACCTCACAGTTGTCCATGCACCTCTCACATTTCCCACTTGCAACATTGCCAAAAGTTTTTTCAGGGCACTGAGAAACACAGGTATCACGGATAAGAAATTTTCCTGGCAAAAAAAGCAACACAGGTGGGGAAATGCACCAGTTAGAAATAAATCTAAAAGGTTCCTGCTTTGGATGGCTGTAAAGCAAGCTTTCAGATTCCTCAGAGTTTGCCTTTGGATGCTTGGATGGAAAAAGCATTCTTTAAGCCATTTGACAAAGGACTTTGTCCAACCTTCACTGAAATTTAAGGTTAGAAGGAATGATTTAGATTATCTAGTACCTCTTCCTGAATAAACTCCTATTCAGTTATCCCTGCATCATATTTACAATTCTTGATTGAGAAGAAAGAGTATCCACCTAACATTTTACTGCATTGCCATGGGCGTGTGCTTACTTCCTAGCTAACTGTGTTGGCCATCATCTGATTACCTACCTAGGCTTTAAGCTGTCAAAGAACTTCTTAGTGACACTGATGAAAATATTTCTCGAGACTGTGTAAGATACAGAATATGTTAGCACCTTGCAAGTGTCTTACCGTTTGGACATGAAGTGCACGTGTTACTGGTTTTCTTACAGGTGCTACATGAAGAGTCACAGGACTGCCATTTTTGTTCCACATCTGGAATGAAAAGGGTAAAAGGTACACTTTTAAAAAATGTTAAATAATCTGGTTTTGTTAATTTCCCCTCCCTCTAAGAGGGTCATAGCTTTTTCTAAGATGTATTGACACCAGTGTGAATTTTTTGAATTCACAAAACTGAGGAACTTGATGATTGTGTTAAACTCCACCTTGTTAGATGGTAAGAGTTGTAGTAAAAAAGCATGTAAACATTATTCTGAGATACACTGAGGCACTGTTATGGACAGTTCATTACAAATGAGAACAACAAGCTAGCTTTATAATGTTAGCTTTAATGTGGTGATCCAAAATTAAATCCAGCTTGAAAACATGTAACTTCAAAGGACTTAGTGAGATATTTTCAGGCAGATTTTGCACTAGCTGATTGGAGGACATTGTCACCCTGTAACTAAGGGAGGAAAAGATACGAAGGAGAGAGAAATGAGTGTTTGGAAAAAAGATTTGTTAGGTAATGCTCAAAGCTGTTACCTGCTATTTTTCTCTAAAAGGAAGACTCTGGTGTGTATCAAATGGAGGCTTTATGTGTGCATAAAATTAAGAGTTTGTATAGGCTTTATGAAGTGTGTTATTCTGCTCCAAAATGACAGGTGTTATAGAATGATATGAGGATCATTCTTAATACAGAGAATACAGTGTGATAAGTCCATCATGCAGCTCTTTATTTTCATCTAAGCAGTTATAACAGGTAAGTCTGATCTGGATGCCTGATGAGAAAGTAATTGTGAACCAGTAAACAGAATTATAGAACATAGAATCATTAGGGATTGGAAGGGACCTAGAAGACATTAGCTTTTTGATGTTGTTGAAAATAAAACCCACAGAGTAAATAGAAATTGGTTGCAGACTGAGCTTTCCACATCAACAAATCCATCTCATCCTGGCAGTTAAAATAGGTATGATTTCAATAGGTTGCTAGACTGGCTGACAATATCCCTTAGGCTTATGTGGTAACTACACTTGTAATGGCAAGGTAAATTAAGATGTTGATATTTTGGATGGAAGTTATAAATGCAAATGCTTCAAGTAGAAACAGGGAGGAAGAGACTTATATAAAGCATTTTCACACAAGGGGAAACAGTGGGCATTTTATTAAGCAGAGAGTCACTCAGTAGAACAGTGGGTATGTGCATAACAAGACACAAAGGCAAAAGAAGGAGAATAAGAAAATTTTGATTATTGTTATTATTCATAGTCATACTGCTAAATGAGCTATCTTACTTCCACAGTACCTGGCTTGTGGAAGAAGAAAATGTGGAAGCAATGTGTAAGCCTCAGGAGCGCAAGAAGCAGAACAAGATTATGAATAAGTAATCTTTGCAGTTGCAGCAGTGGGAGGATAGCACAGGAGTCAGTACTGATGAAGGACTGGAGAGACACAAGGAGACCTGTATGTGTGACGTGAGTTCAGTGCTGCCCAAAGACGCAATGAAATGTCCCATCTTCTGCTACCAGAAGTATAACCGGGGCTTTATGTGCTGTAGCTCTTTGCAAGTAGGTTCCTTCTACTGGGAAGTCAACTGTCATTTAGAGTGAGATTTCTGAAAAGTCATGGTTAGGGTCTGCATTTTGCACTAAGTATCTGTTATATAGTTACATGTGCATTAATAGTCAAGTGTTTAGGGAGTGACAAGCTGGTATTACAAAATAATTTTTAAATATTATTTTATTTGCTAGTAAATTTTACTCTTCTTGATGTGACTGAGCATTTTGTTCTGCTTATCTTAGCCCTTTTAAGCACATGGATGTGATACCCTGTAAGGTTTTTTGTGATAGCAAATCCTGTGAGTTTATATCCTTTCTGTCTCTTGCTGATGTGTTTTCTGTAGCTTGTTTCCCCTGAAAGGACTTACTGGCTACATTTCATGTTGCAATACGTTTCCCCAAAAGGATTCTAGTCTGGGTGCCTCTGAGTGTAGATGGCAGCTCAAATCATTCTCAGGCCCCTGTATGTGCAAAACTATATGACACACAAGAATTTTCAGTTTACTTATCCAAGTAATCCTCAAAGTAAGTGACTGGTGGCTGCTGTGCATGCTTGTGAGATGCAGAAATTCACTGTCATTAGTTTGTTCTTTTTTAAATACCGCTTGTTATTTTCATGTTTTTTTCCTGACCCGTCAGTATTGAACAAATCCTTTATTATGTCATCTATAAGACTATAAGAAACACTTCAGAAAAGATCTTGCATTCTTAAATATGCAGATCTTGTCTCTTTTTCTGCTGTTAAGAGATCACCACTGGCCTGCAAAGAGCAATAGTTTTCTCTTTTAGAGACTATCAATCTGCCACTGTCTATAAAAGTACATTGACAATATATTGCACAGACATGTAGATGTTGGAGGTGACTCGGCGCCACTTTCAGACCGCGAGG
>VXBP01000323.1:0-28690 GCA_013400115.1 Rhinopomastus cyanomelas | reverse complement strand
GCCATCCATGACCACATTCCAATCATGCGAGCTGTGCCACCAGGTCTCCGCAATCGCTACCAAATCACCTGACTGTACACAGATTTCTTCTTGTCTGGATGAGGTTCTAAAAGTACACAAAAATGTCCCATAGGATTGCCAACAGAACTGGGAATATAAATAAATAAATACCAGTAAAAAAGAAACTGAAAGATGCCAGAACCTAAGTACAAACAGGCCAGAATGGAACTGATTCTATGATACTTTAAAACCAAGCAGTAAACTGGAGAAGGAATAAAAGGTTTTCATTTGCGTTATTGTATCCTGTGCTTTTCTACGGACAATTGGGAAGATGAATACTGAGTATCCCAAGGTGAATGATTTTATCTTTAATCTTCCTCATATGAGCTGAGGTTTTAGCTATGTATTTCTGAGAAGCAGCAAAGAAAACCTCATGTATTCTCTAGCGTTATTTCAAACCACAGTTTACTTTTTAAAGAAGCCACAATTGTGTTGTTCACCAAAATCAGACCAGAGAGCTCTTAACAAAAGGGAACAAAATGTAAACAAAGTCTTGCTTTCTGGCCTTGTCTCTTCCATGTTGTTGGAAAAGCCTTCACAAGGATTCATGGAAAAATGCAGGGGTTTTCTGAGGCAGAGGCTGAGCCTGGATTTATTAAGTGTCATTATAAAAGAATAGATCAGGGTCTCACACTCAGAAGTAAGCTGCATACCCCCATGTTCTGTTGGTCTTTATCTTCATCCATTTTTAATGTGGCTTTTTGTTCCATGGATCACCACAGTCCATCATGTCTGTTGTGCCACGTACCTCGTTGTTTCGCACACAGGGTGGAGTCTGGGACAATTCTTCCCAAAAGTTAGTAGCAGCCAGATTGAACAGTGTGCCAAGTACTCTTTACTCTTGCCAGTTAAAAAGATATGAAGGAACTGAGCACTTTCTGTAAGACTACAAGACTACATGAGGCAAGATCCAAGGCTGTGGTCAAAGGAATTTCTACTTTTAGTAGTAGCAAAACCACTACAACAAATATCAGCATAAAATTATGCTATGAAGAAAAGTTGTTTTGTTGGGGTTTTTTTCTGAAAAGAATCTTAACAATGTTTTAATACAATCAGACTAAAGAATTATCATCCCTGTTTGACACACTGTTTTAGCCTTCTTTATCCGTTTTTAAGCTCCTGCTTACAACCTGTCTTCTTTTTTAAAAACAGACTATAGAAATATGTTTCACTGCGGTATTTCTATATGTTTTTTCTTTATCTACAGATGCAGCAGCTCGAGAAACAAGTTATAGATGCTGATCGCCAAGCTGAGAGAGCTTTTCAGCAGGTATATACATAACTTTTAAAATATCTCCACTAGGCATGCATGCATGCATGACTACAATTAAGGGAAATTTAGAAAACTACTGGTTTTCTTAAGTGTTGCTCCAAAGAGAGAACAGTTTCTTTTTACCACTGTTGATTAGTCTTACCAGAGATGCCCTAACACTACCCCTGCTCACTACCCAGTTCAGTTCAATAAAACCAAGGCTAACAGCACAAATCAAAAAGAGATAAGAGCTTCAAAAACAGTTAAGAGCTTCTTTATGAGTCTTTGATAAATGGTGCACATCGAAAGAAAAGGGAAACAGTGACCTGTTTTAGCAAATCGTAAAAAAACATAGTGATGTTATTCAATACAGTCATTAAATAGGATTATTCTGTGTTGTTTGTTCTTCTTGTAGAAGTCATGACATCTGAAGGATGTGATCATGGCTAAACATTTAACTACATTTCCCTTTTGATAAAGCTGCTGCAGGCAGCTCTGGTGTTCCTTAAAAATCCTTCATATCTTACCAGGAGACGGACAGAAAATTGTAAAAATAAAAATGTTCATGCAATAATTTGGTGCTAGAAAACATTCCTGACTACAAGCCAAGTACTTTCTAGTCAATTTTTAGAATGCAGCTGGTAACTGGTTGGGTTTTTTTACACTGTGCAGCTGTTTATTTATGAAAATGTTGTTTATTAAACTTAAGAGCAACTCCCTATCCATAAATCACATTCTTCCTGTACTGGAGTTTGTAGCAGCTTGTGTGTTACAAACCCAGCAGCCCCTCGTTGATCCTGACAAATCTGCCCAGGTCTATCAGTGTTTTATCAGCCCTATTGGCGTTAGGTGCACCAGGAGACATAATGAACTGGGGAATTTCTTCTCAAATAGGCTCCAGAAATTTTCAAGATTATCTTGAATCTTAAGTACAGGAGCAATTTTAACAGTCCATTTTGTGATTCAATTACTGCCTTTAACTTGGAATTATGATGTTTCTTAAAGTCTTACATTGGCCTTCCAAACAGGTGCAGGTCATGGAAGAAAAATTAAAAGCAGCAGACATTCAAACAAGTGAATCAGAAACCAGGTTGTATAAGAAGTGTCAAGATCTGGAGATCCTGATACAAGATAAAAATGACATAATACAAAAACTGGAGCAACAGCTTGAAGAACAGGTTAGAAGCAACTGCGTTGCAAAACATGAACAGCAATTTCCTTCTTAATTATGCAAGAGGAAAATAAAAATGAAGATCAGAAAAGGTTTACTACAATGTAGCATGATCCAGGAGGTTTCCTTTAGAAGTAGATAACTGGAATTAGATTTATTCACTTGCAAATTGTGCTCTTTCTTTGAATGAATGTCTCACTTTTTAAGAGGGGAAAGATGTTCTTTCTTGGTGCTGTCTCCTCCAACAAGCTTTCATTTTTCCCTGAGGAAAGAGCAACTGCAGCCTCTGTGAAGAGCCTGTTTATCATTTTTTTTTAAGATCACCATATATTGCCCAAGAAACTGAGGTACTTCAAGAAACCTTAGGATGTGTGTGTGAAGATACTGCTCAGACAGACTAATGTCAAAAATATGCTTATGGCAATTTTTTTTTACAGAAGCAAATAAGACTGCAAGAAGCAAAGATCATAGAGGAAAAAGCAGCTAAAATAAAAGAGTGGGTGACAGTCAAGCTTCATGAGGTAGGACTCTTGCTATAATATCTGAAAAGAAAACAGGAAGTATGACTGGTTGTCCCTTAGGCGTTCCAATTGTTAAAAAAGGTCAGCTGGTGTGAGTGTGGGTCCTCTTTATGGAGAAAGGGCCCAGAGCCGCTCTCTGGAAGGTTTGCTTATCTCCACTAATTGGGAGAGATTAGCTGGCAAACTGAGCTGGCTCAAGCAGATGCCTAAAGTGTGAATAATCCCCAGAAAGCTGACCCAAGTCTGCTGGAAACTGGCAGAAAAAAGGACTTGGTAATTTTTTAGTTCCCAATACCTTTGTCACTCTTTGCTATGGACACTTTCAAGGGTTCTGTTCTCAAACAAAACCAGTTGTCTCCGTTGATTCTCTGCGGTGGTAAGATAAGAATGACTTTGTCTTGACTGAAGCAGTTAAAAAACAAATTACCAAAGTTGGAAATTATGAGTAAGATTTACTAACAGTCTGCAAGGGTTGGTTTTATTTTTTTTAATCATTTACTAAAATGCAGTTAAGTTTAGCTAAAATTATCTTGAAAATGTTTGGACAGAATCCAGTATTTAGTTTATGAAGAACCTGAAGCTATTTCCACAGAAGTGGGTAGGTGTCAACCAGTGAGAAGTGCAGGCTGTCCTCTGTCTGATACGGGATAAAAGGTTCAAATCTTCTCTTTGTCTATTCAGAGAAGGAGTTTGAACCAACATCTTTTTCCTCCTAATAGTGGGTTGTTAGTTTTTATATTCCTGGAGAAGGTCTTCTGCTCTGGATAAGGTTTTCTGTGACCTAATATTTCAGTCTTTGCTGTGGGATAGTAGGAGGCATTGGGGGTTGGACTAGATGACCTTTGAAAGTCCTTTCCAACCCAAAGCATTCTATCAATCTAAGATTCTGTGGAGCTTTGGGGGTTTTTTTCTTAATTATTAAGGCTTTTAAAGTAGTTTGGGGCTTGCTTAGATGAGAGAATGATTTTAACAGAAATAGAGCAAGTTACCACAGCAAGGAATTTCACTAGCGTGAAAAGCAGTAGAGAAGAGCTTACCATCCTTAGGCACAAATTCAGAGACAATCTAAGTATTGGGATGACTTCAAAAATTGTTTCACCCCTGAATAAGATGACATTTATATGCTTCCAGTTAGAGGTGGAAAATCGGAACCTTCGCTTGATCAACCAAAAGCAAACCAAAGAGATGAAAACAGTAGAGTCTAAGCTGCAAGGTAAATGTACACATCTTTCTAAAAGCTCTCCATGCATCTCCCAATTCTCTGTGTATCCACGTCAGTGACATATTCTGTGAAATCACAAAGATTTCACTTGTGTATGAGTATGAGTTCACATCAAAGTGACTGTACGTAAAGGCTTTGACATTCAAGATGGACCTAGCACTGCATTGATCTCATGCATATTATTTTAAAATGCATGTTTTTTTATAATCAGTATCAAAAGGCTCCGCTCCCAGTCAACACAGTTCATTTAACAATTGTAAAATGTAAATATGGGAAAGCAAATCCTATTTTCTACTTAGCCCTCATTCCCTCATAATGCATCTCATGGATATAGAGTCATATATCAGCATTTAGGAAAGGGGTGTGCACGTGTGTGTGTGTGTGTGCAGGTAATATGCATAATATATAGAGAGTATAAAATATGTACGTACACAATACAAAGCTTTTAAACTCAGTTAACGCTCTGTTAATGAATAAACTGGATTGTTTTGTTTCTTTGCTATTTTTTAATTATCAGCAATTCTATGTACTTCTAAATCACAGAGGTTTCTGAATTACTGTTCTCCAGAAGCTACAGGCAAGAAATCTGTTCCTGGAACACAAAAACCTGGAGAGTGTCAGCGACTGAGTGGTTTGACTTTTGGATGCTTTTCAAATAGAGCAAGAAGTCCAGAACCATCTCCTAAGTTTGAGGACACAGGCAAATCTTCATCTAAAGACTCAGACTATGCTGAAGGCAAAAACATGCGAGGTATTTGGCCACCACGTAGGCCTGCCTAGATGAAAACCTGTCAGCTTTGCTGACTTTCTTACTTTAATGGAGACTAAAATAAAATCCTTGGTTTATCCAATCCACGTTCGTTAACTTCATACAGCTATTGAACATCCCATCCCAAGTGTCTCTGTCGAAAACTCCTGGTTCTTTCATATTCTGACTCAGCGAAGTGGATAGGCCCAACTGACATGCTGCAAGCTCTGCTTCTGTCTTGCAAAACCAGGTTAAAGTGAACAGCAGAAGCAAAGCTATTTTTAAAACAGTGTTTCCCTCTAAGCATTTTTCATGAACGTCTCTTTGTATATCATAAGCACTGACCACTGGGATGCAGTAATAGCTCATTGAAGACATTTCTATGCATAAGCAGTGTAGAAATGCTCATCCTGCTTGATTCGTTACTGTAAATCTTTTCTGATAAGCTTTTATTGAACTTGAATTTTCCTTAGACTTAATAAATTTATATGCCCTCTTAAGAATTCGAGTTTGGGGATTTTTTTCAGTTTGTTTTCATACAGATGTGGTTTACCTTTTTTGGTTTGGCTAGAAATTTGAGCAGTGTTTCTTAAGAGTGTTTTGGCCAACATCGTTGCAACTTCAGGTGCATTAAAAATATATAATGATTTTTTATTATTGATTATTTATAACATTAAGTTACATGTATTCACACAGTTGAAATTACAACCTACTGACTGCAGACTTGATGACAAAATCCTTTGAGCAGTCAAGTTTGCTGAATTAATTTTCTCATGCTCATTATGTTTCTCCTCTAGAGAAGGATATCCTGGAAACTACTATAGCTGGTCCTGCCCACAAGACAGATAAAGGTCAGAAGTCACTGCAACAAAGTTCCTCTGGTTCAGAGCAGAACAAACACATGAGGACGAGCTGTTCATCCAAAGATATAGACAGCGACATGTCGAAGAACTCCTGCACGACTGGCAGTGACTGGAGCTCAGATGATGATGGAGGAGATGACAAAGGACTGAAATCCAGGTGTGCATCGACTCTTTCCAGCCACACGTCTGAAGAGAATGCAAGGTACAGCAGAGTGGGAAGTGAAATGTATTTGACAGCCTCTGATGACAGCAGTTCTCTATTTGAAGAAGAGAGTTTTGGTGTTCAGAGGACACAGCATAAGAAGTTCTACTCTTGGCAGCAAGGGTCCCAAAGAAAGGGCCAGAACAATCCTGGTGGAAAGTGCAATTCTGACTTCACAAGTAAAAAGAAAGACCAAGATAGTTCTTCAGATGAACTGAATAGGAAATTTCAGTCTCAGAGGATAGATTATTCATCCTCATCCAGTGAGGCAAATACCCCAAGTCCCATTTTAACCCCTGCTCTGACACCCAAACACCCCACTCTAGCAATTTCTGCAGGTTCTCAGTGCAAAACGCCATCGGATTCTCCCTCAAATTTGCCACATCCAAAGTTACGGACTCCAAATGTATTTATTATAAATTCAGCTTTAGCGAAGAAACATCTGAGCCAACCCCAGCTCAGTTCGGACCAAATGTTTGGTAGAAATAGAAATGCCATAAGTATGATTCGTCCATGGAGACCTCAAGAGACAGACATCGATCTGGTGGATGGAGAACACACTGCTATTTTAGAGAAAATGGAGATTGGCTGTGATGAAGGAGTGTTCACCTATGACTGCACTGAAACACCAGATGCTGAAGCCCAGGAGCCTTGTGATATGACAAAAAAGGGAGGTAGCAACAAACCTCCAACTCCTCCGCTACATCGATTTCCTTCCTGGGTAAGTAATTACAGGTATATTTTTCCTACTGATGAAACAAACTGGTTTTCATGCCTCTCTTCTGTGATTTGTGTTGCCTCTACCTTCCCTAGTCTCTGATGACAAGGCAGGCTGTTACCTTAATCGGAACTAAGATAACAAACCCAGAAGCAAGTTTGAGTTGGAGCACAGTGTTTCTACCATTGAAACACAGTCACTGATTTAGCAGATCAGACCAATTTTTTGATGTCCCATCTAAGGTACATATGTCCTTTAGAGTATTTCAAAGGAGATCACAATCTCAATTGTACTATTTATTTATCTTAGAAGCCTTTCTAGGCTTTGCTATAACCACTGTACCACTCAATCTAGACAAAGTCAACAGAAGACAATCTCAGAAGTTACTGATCTCATTTTGAGGTAAAAAGTTAAAAGCCATCAATCAGAGAGTTAAAAATATGTCTTACCCAAAATCCAAAATTAACTGTGTCAAGACTCACTGATTCTGCAGTTCCACACTCAGAGATTTATTAACGATTCAAAGATGAATAATGCATTAAGGTAATAGCTTCTCTAGGTATATCTTCTAGCGCTGACTTTCTAACTGTGGCCTTTCAACAAAAGAGTTGAAGAACTTGTCTCCTAATGGCATGTTTCTCTTCTTGAAATACAATGTTGCATTAAAAAATATTCTTTATAGCTTCTTTGACCCTGATAATACTATTTTAAAAATAAATTAGCAAAAGGGCAATTATTTAGTGAAAAAAACTTGAAATATGGTGGGTATGGCATGTAGTTGTTTTACACATGCTTTTCTCTGCATTTTGTCCTGTTGCTGCACTAGCACAAACACTAGAAGGCTATGGGCAGGAACACAGAAGAGAAGTATTGTTGTGTTTTAATTTTCTACCATCAAGTCTGTTCTGCTGGTTTAGGAAAGCAGGATTTACGCTGTAGCCAAATCTGGTTTGAGGATGTCAGAAGCTTTCACGACTGAATGTCTTAACAAAAGTAAGTGCTCATTGGCTCCCAGGAAAAAGTGTCCGCTTACAGTGATTTTTAACCAAGGACCAAATGTCCCATATTCCTCTTAAAATATTTTTATGAAGACCCAGTTATCTGCTGTTTAAAACCTGGTTATTTTTACAGTGTCTTCTATTACTTCACAGTGTTAGATAGTTTTGTCCTGCTCCGGCAGGGGGGTTGGACTCGATGATCTCTTGGGTCCCTTCCAACCCCTAACATCCTATGATCCTATGATCTTGACTTTGTGCTGAGTTTGTTCTTTGTTCCTTCCAGTTTTCTTTGCAAATAATTTTAAAGTTTCTCCAACAAATACCAAGGTAAAAGATTTCAATTACAGTTTAAAAGGAGTTAATGGTCATGACCACAGTTTGTCTGTGTTTTTACTGCTTCTTAAAACCATTGTGCATTTCAAAAAGCTATAAATCTCACATTCAGGACTTAGTTTGTTTCTTACAGCAGTTACACAATGCCAAAAATAATTACATTTGTGTTTGATTAATTGAGGGATAAATTACAAAAGTAATTTTTACTATGTGTGCCCTTTTTAGATGCTGTTTCATTACCTTCTTACTCCACATCGGGATTATACACGTCTCTGATATATAAGAACATGACCACTCCTGTCTATACCACTTTGAAAGGGGTAACTGCATTATTCTTTAAAGGAAATGTTTAAATGCCATTAGGCTTCACATCCAGGAACTTGCCATTTCACACTGTGACAAACCTGTTGTAAGACGATGTCTAGAGATTGCAGAAGCCCAGAAGTTATAGAAAGTCAAATAGCTGAACAGAAAATAATTAGCGCTGCTTATAAAATGTTACTGGCCCTGGTCAGTTGTTCCTGACCAGTTCCAGGTTGGTTCCTTGCTGATTTTTTTTCCAAAGGCTTGTTAATTATTAGCAGAGCCATATGATGTTCGGGGCCAGAACTGAAACTATGTGCATGTGTGGAAATGCCTTCGTGCCAGTGCCAAAGCAGTCAGACAGACAGCAGTGCCGAGTCTCAGCACTGTTTGTTTGCTGGCAGACTTTTCTGATTTGGAAAGGGCTGTACCTTGAGCTGCCTCAGGTTTCTGTTTTACACCATGAGGGTGGTTGAGGACAAACAGAAAGGATTCCGTTTTCTGTTAGAATTTGTCTGCCAAAATGCAGAACCCAAGCAAGAACAGCTTTGAATGTGATGAAGTCAGTAGAGCTGGGCCACAGTAGGAAGGGAATGGCCAATACCCTTTATTCAAGGTATGAATGAATGTTGTGGTGATTTCTGCAGAAAGCAACTCAAATAAGCAACAGCCCATTTATAGACGAGTCGTCGGGATCTGAGGAAGAAGATAGCTCTTGGTCCAGCTCAAGGACTTCAGAGTCTGATTCTCGAAGCAGAAGTGGTCCAGGTAGTCCTCGGGCTATGAAACGAGGTAGGCAAAGAGCGTAAGAGTGAGTAACTTCTGGGAAGTTTGGAAAACCCCACAGTTTATGCAATCCTTTTAGAAATTTATTTCTTCCTTAAATAGCATGGACATCTTCAGCCTAGGTTTTTATCTCACCTATCAGTGCAGTAAAGGATTTCTTCCATTTTTACACCAATTGTCTCAAGGTCCTGTGCAAAGATTTCTATAATGAATAAGAGTGGAGTTTGATTTATTATTGCTGATTCCCTAGAACTGAAAACAGGGTGTTTGCTTCTGAAGTTAAGGCTCACCAACTCTAAAAACAATTCTGACATCTAGAATTCAGGTTTTTAGGGAACCTCACTATAAAAATGTAACAAAGTGCTAATAATATATAGAAGGCATTCATTTCTTGTTTGATCCACAACTCAGTTTAATTATGAAGACAACATGATTCAGCTATTAGCACTGTGCTAGTAGGCCATTATGTTGCTATTTTAAAGAGCATTTGGTTCCTGATGGATTCATGCCAGTATGTGTTTTCCCACCAATCCTATTCAGATATTCTTTTTGCATAGATTTGCTCATCTCATTTGTTTCTAGTGTAATTTTGAAAGTGTAAAGCAACATCTTTCCTTTTTTAACACAGGTGTGTCTCTGTCTTCTGTGACCTCAGAGAGTGACTATGCCATCCCTCCAGATGCGTATTCAGTAGATACAGACTGTTCAGAGCCAGAGCAAAAACTTCCCAAGACCTCTTCCTCATCTAGTGATAATGGAAAAACTGTGAGTAGGGCAGTCCTGTGACGTGCTCCTGTGCTGTAGTGGGTTTATTGATCTTCAAAGGTTGCTCCCAAATCTCTATATTCTTCCTTGCTGACTCGCGGACTCCTTGATAAGCACTAAGAGCAAACTATACCAACAAGTTAGTTGTGTGAGACTCCAGTGATTGAAGGAAAAGTGAAGGATAATTCTGAGCTTGTCTAAGTAGACAATCCAAAGAATGAAGGCTTTCCTTTCTCTGTGTGTTCATGCGTATCTCTGAGGGCTATAGATATATATGTGTGTCTAACACCTTTTATCTAACTTCTAAATACTCAGGAATCCTTGGAAAAGTCTGGCTATCTCTTAAAAATGGGTGGTAAAGTAAAGACCTGGAAACGACGGTGGTTTGTGCTTAAAGGAGGTGAATTATTGTACTACAAATCTCCAGTAAGTAATTTACTGGTTAATATTGGATGGCTTTTACTGAGAATCTAGGGCTGCTAGAAGGAAAAGAAACGTGTTTCTGGTGTCTGAGCACTTAGTGGTTCAGGACTCAGTTTCTCGAGAGATGTACAAGGTAGTCAATGTCTAACGAGGAAGTATTTATCAAGATTAATGTTTAAATGAGTTCTGTAATTATTGATTGGCATTTGTCAGTAGGTGTAAAATATTCTTTTTCCATTCTTTTCATGCAGAGTGATGTCATCCGAAAACCTCAAGGTCAAATTGAGCTGAACGCCTGTAGTCACATTGAAAGGGGTGATGGAAAGCAAACAATTCAGGTGCCTGCTTTTCTCATTGCGGTTTCATTCCCTCCATCCCCAAAACGGACCCCTTGTTTCAATCCTTATTGGCTGCCAAATGTCAACAGAATTAATCACTGCCCTTTGTTTGAAGCAAAAGAATCATTTCAGTTAAAGAACTATAAAAAGGTCTCCATGTAGTCTTTTCTAGTGCTACAAAGGTCAGATCACATGGGATAGAAATCAAGAGAGCAATCTTTGGGCCAAGCATCAGGGTTCAGAGAAGTTTCTTGTCTAAAAGCAGATAAATTAGGAGTTTTCTCAGCTCTGCTGTCCTGCAACTTTTCAGCTGAAAAGCCTTAGAAAGCGTCTGTGTCTGCTGTGCCTGGCCACAGAATACTTTGTTGATGAAAAGTACTTTGGAGAAAATAAACCCCCAAAGTTGTGAAACTACCCTGGGTAGTATCTGTGAAAGGCCTCACAGTGTGGGGTTGAATGTATAATGTTCTTCAAGCTCAAGACTCTTCTGTTACTACCCAGCTGAGCACAGAAAAGCGAACATACTACCTAACTGCAGATTCTCCCAACATCTTAGAAGAATGGATCAAAGTACTGCAGAATGTTCTGAAAGTACAGGCTGCCAGCCCACTGTTCATGCAGCCTGACACCAAGCCCACCATGAAGGGATTACTTACCAAGGTAGGAGCATTCTTCTTCCCTCAACTCTGTTCTGAGTTCTCCATGTGCACCTCAGTGGGTCAGCACGTATTGCAGTAACTAAGTGACCAACTCTTTCTCTTTATAACTCACTAGGACAGAGAATTCCAATTCTTTACACACAATGCTGTGTAAAATATTTTTTCTCTTTTAATTCTGCTTCTGTTTTTAACTGCCACTAATTTAAACTTCATCTAAAGGCAGAGTTCACCCTGGCCTTTTTAGGCTTTAGACGAGCATCTGAAGCTTTAATTCTTACGGCCTCAATAGAGTAGCCTAGTTTGAATTACTTGTCTAGTAATGAACCAAGGCTTTTATTTAGAGATGGTGAAATGCACTCTTCCTGTGCTTGTTCCTAATGCTCTGCAATTCCAGGTGAAACATGGATATTCCAAAAGAGTTTGGTGTACCCTAGTTGGAAAAGTTCTGTATTACTTTCGTAATCAAGAAGACAAGGTAGGTCTTTTATCTTGGAGGGGGGTCAGGAACAAGATTTTAGAAACTTCTATAAGAATTCTGGTTAATACCCTGGGGGTGATGAATATTTGATTCATACCCTTATTATTACCCTTAATTATTTTTTGTGTAGTAGAGGGCTGGGGAATCAAATTACTAAGTATTAATCTCTAGCTCATCTCACAGAGATGTTAAAATTCACCTGCATTTTCCTCCATGTTTAAAGTATTTTGATTTCTCATACTTTTTACCAGTGAAAGTTTAGAGGATTAGCATGATTTTTAGAAGCTTCTAAGAATTTTGCTGGATCCTTGTGAACATTTCCCTCCCATTTGGAACGTTTTACTGTCCTTTTCAAGCAAAATTGAAACTAATTTGGCAACTTGGAATAGAATAAGAATTTAGCTTCTGGAAGCAGATATATGAAAAGTTCTCCAAAGCTAGTTCATTTCTACTGTTCAACAGTTTGCTAACTGAAAGCACATTTGCCGTAGCTGAATGTGTCTGTGTGGGAAGAATTTACACAATCTGCAGTGGCTAATGCAGGAATGGAGGCCATTTGATGGCCAACTTTCAAATGGGAATGAAAATGTGAAAAATCAGCCAACTACATTTTAGTTAAACAAAATGAAATGGTAGTTTTTGATTCTCAGAATCAAGACAATCAGATTCAAGACAACTTATGTATTTTAGTCTATTGTGGCTTCCTGCTTATAATGATTACAAAATAATGACTTCTGTGAAGATTTCCTTCTGAATAGCTTGTCATGTAAAATATTTCCTGATACATTATGTTAGCTACATGCACAAATAAGACTCAAGTACTGTTAGGCTGGAGAATGAAACCAGCTGAGAAAGTTTAACTAAAAATTTGTCATTGGAATTTATAACATGAGCAAAACAGATATATCAACTGTCTCTGTTGATATGTATCTGTCTGAAGATACATATCAATTCTGCTGTCTTCAGAAACAACAAGATTATAATTAAAGTTCTAGGCTTCAGCCAGAGAATTTGTGTTTAGAACTGGGTCTAGAAGAATTACTTCTCTCATCTTAATAGACATTTAGTACATTAACTACATACAGAACCAGACTGGGAAAAGAAACTCCTCCTTTNAGCCCTCCGCTGGACCCTCTCCAGTAGATCCTTGTCCCTCTTAAACTGGTGGGCCCAAAACTGAACACAGTACTCAAGTTCTTTCTTTTGGTAGAATAAGAAATGTACAATCACAGTGACTGAAGCAAATGTTTGCTCTCTCACTACTTCTGATTTTTACTTTTAGTTTCCTCTTGGTCAAATCAAGCTCTTTGAGGCAAAGGTTGAAGAAGTTGATAGATCATGCGATTCTGATGAAGATTACGAGGCTGGTGGGCGCAGTTTGTTATCAACACATTACACTGTCGTTATCCACCCCAAGGATCAAGGACCCACTTATCTGCTTATAGGATCCAAACACGAGAAGGTAATAAAAGGACTTTTCAACTGATTTTCAGTAACATGTAAATTAACCTATTACACATGTCTATCCTGTTAATCCTTTAAACTAGGATTGAAGGGGGAAGGGGATGGTACTCAAGCCTCTCGGGAGGCAATAGTGGATGGTGTATCCACTCTGAAAACAAATGTCTTTAAACTAGATTTGAGGGGCAGTGGGATGGTTGATGGTCAAGCACCAGTGGAGCAGAGCTCTGATCTTAAGGAAGAACAGATGACCTCTCGCTATCCTAGGGTGAGATCGGAGTGCTCAATTACTGTTGCAATATGAAGATTTCTTAAAGAAGAGGAGGAGACCTACAAGTCATCTGGCTTGTAGTTGGATGTCATTAGCAAGGAGAAGGTTCTGCTTCATTAACAGTGATCAGAGTTTGTCTGCAAAACAGTGCCATCATAAGGAATCCTTTTTAGAGCAGACAAAGTGGGGGAAAGGAGATGGTGTAGCATATCAAATATAATAATTGGAGAATTTTGCTCACATGACACCAGTCTTTCTACTACAGGACACGTGGCTTTACCATCTGACAGTTGCGGCTGGAAGTACCAGTGTAAATGTTGGATCTGAGTTTGAACAACTTATTTGCAAGTTATTAAATACAGAAGGCGATAGCGGTAAGTTGGTTTCAGCGTACTAGTTTTCTAATGTTTAATTAATGTACTAATTAACTGAATTAATTGCAATACCTCTAATTTTTATCTATTTAGCTTCTCAGATTTGGAGACACCCAACTCTTTGCCACAGCAAAGAAGGAATTGCGTCCCCTCTCACAACATTGCCATCGGAAGCCTTGCAAACAGAAGCCATTAAATTATTTAAGGTAAAACCATAGCAGATGGCTTTTTATTGACTGACTTACCATTTCAAGTCTTAGCTAGAGAATGGCTATTAGGTGGCTCACTAGACGTGATCAACAGATAAGAAAAAATGTTTACACTTACCTTTAGTGGAGACAATTAGTGGACAGTAGCACAATGTCCCTCTATTATGTCCTTGAAGACTTCCGCTGTAAAGAGATTGTGAAGGAGTAGTTTAGGCTTCAACTTTTGTACTTTGTATTCACATCATTGATAAAGTGCAAGTCAGTAGAAAAATCAATGTTTATCACGGATGGTAGCTGCACGTATTGTTGAAAATTCATCACCTATTACACAGAATAAACGCTCTGAGTGATACAGCACAACACATGTTCACTGCCTGTAAAAACAACTGGGGAAGTGTAAACTCACTTGGTTATTATTTTGTCTCTAGACCTGCCAGCTGTTTATAAATGCTGCAGTTGACTCTCCTGCCATCGATTACCATGTGTCTTTGGCTCAAAGTGCTTTGCAGATCTGCCTCACACATCCTGAACTTCAAAACGAGATCTGCTGCCAACTTATTAAACAGACTAGACGTCGCCATCCACAAAACCAGGCAGGACCTGTACAGGTAACTCAGTATTTATTATAATGGAATCCAATTCAGCAGCAGCAGAAGAATTACACAAAATGGTGAAGGGGCTTTGCTTGTCTGTAGCTTGTGTAAAATCAGATAAAAACCATCTCATTACTGCTGTTTCTCCCTGAAATTAAGCTCTGTCAAAGGACAGGTATTTGGGGGCAAGAAAATATCACTGGCTGTGCTAGCAAATTCATATTTAATACCAGGCAAGTCAAATAAATCAAGATAGAGAAACCTCATTTTCTAAATTTCATTCTGATACAGTGATACAATTGTGAGAAAAGTGGCTGCAGTGTTAGTCAGTGAATATCTAGTATCTACTGGGTACCAGGGAAATGCCTTGTGGGTTGCTTCTAACAGATGTAACAGGAAAGCTGAAATAACACTGCACAGGCTTCTCCTCATTTCGTACTCCTTGGCCTTTTCCTGGGTATTACCTGCTTTTCAGACAAACCCATCTGCTTTCCTATTTCTAGCCCCAAAAGAAACTTGCTGTACACAAGTAAACAGAAAGAGCACTTTGGCCTTCCGATGAGGTGACCTACTTAACTTACTCAGCTTTTCCTTTGGGTTTTGGGTTTACTGTTTCTATTTACAGCTGTCTGTTACTCAACTTGGCACAGAAAGCTGCACTGCTGGCCAGCAGCCACAGCAAGAAGTTTTACTTTGTAAGATGTTTAAAACAGTGAATGTCCTCTTTTTGTCCAGGGCTTGCAGCTCCTGGCTCTTTGCGTTGGCCTCTTTCTGCCCCAGCACCCATTCTTGTGGCTCCTTAAACTTCATTTGAAGAAAAATGCTGACTCCAGGTGTGCCTGAATGTTCCTACCTAGCAACTCAACTAGTCTGTCTCAAGTACCTTATTTTCAGTCTTTTATATAATATTTCACATACTTTAACATGTATTTTAAAGTAAGTTTGAATACAATTGTGCTCCAGTGCTACTAAAATGTAGTTTACGTTTGTTCTGTGCATCACTTGGGAAAGTTACTCACTGGTTACAGGAACCCTATAGGTTGCAAAACCACAAAATCCCAAAATAAAGTGTTTACACAAAACACTGAGCCCTGTTCACCTCTGGCATGGTTCTGTTGGTCTCCACAGACTTACTCTTTTTATAATTCCACATGTGAAAATGTGTTGGAAACCTCACAGAGTGAAGCCTGAATGCTTCTCCCATCTGGCATGCCCAGAGAGATTCACTCACACTTTACTACTGTCCTTTCAGTCAATTCCCAAGAATTGCCTTCTTTCTCATTGTGTCCCAGGACTGAATTTGGGAAATATGCTATATACTGCCAGCGATGTGTGGAGCGCACCCAGCAGAATGGAGACCGAGAAGCCAGACCTTCCAGGATGGAAATCCTTTCCACTCTTCTAAGAAACCCCTACCACCACTCGCTGCCCTTCAGTATTCCTGTTCATTTCATGAACGGCATCTATCAGGTAACATCAGGTAGCCCACAAAATCTCAGCTCTCCCAACCCTCTGCTGTCAGCGTAGACATGAAGTAGTAAATCAGAAACAGAATTGAAAGTGTTGAAGTAAACATGGTACAGGTTTCATGCTGTGCCAGTGATGATCTGATTTGATTAACAGAGTAAAGGTTTGGGGAAAGAAAAAGAAAGAAAACAAATTAAAAGCCCATAAGAGAAAAATACTGAAAATCTATTTCATTTTTAACCTGACTCCCAGATGAATGAGTTATACTCAAGGAAAGGGAAAAGTATTGAATTCCACTTCCTTCCCTGAGACATCTCAACAGTTAAATAACCCAGCGAAGGGCTGGAAGCAGGGCTGTAACTGCATCAGTCACGACAAGTAACTGTATTTGTTACTGAACAAACACGGCTCTTTCTTACCTCTTTTGGGACTTCATCAGTCAAAGCGTGTAGGAACCTTCCCATGGGCTTCCATGCCTATTGCTCCACATCCTGGTTTGGGTTTCTGACTGTTAGAGCTGGCTGAAAAGAGGTTTTTAACAGCTGACTGTATTCCTGGACAGAAAGCATGTTGTTATATGAAATTGAAGCTACATCAAATAAACTTTTCATTTCCAGTCACACGAGAACTTTGCTTGCCCAGTAAAACAGAAAAAAAACCCGAAGTGTATTTAAATCATCCTGAAAGGTTTCAAAATTGAAGGTTGAAGAAGAGAAAGAGTAATAGCTCACGAGTTATTTAGGTCTTCAAAAATGGTATTTAAATGCCTAAACTGATCTGCAAATAAAACATTATTTCATTAAATGTATAAATTGCAAATGAGAAGTTATCGTTGAACTGAGAACTCCGTGTTCATGCCTGAAGCTCTTGTATTCACCTCTGAGAAGCCCAAAACAGAAGTCCAACATCTATTTTCAACACATTTCTTTACCAGAAAGCTTCTAGAATGAATCAGAGAAAAACACCCTCAAAATAGATTTAAGTGAAGATCAGCAACTCATAGCTCTATGAAAGCCATTTGCTATCTCTTGCTAAAATGCTTTAACGCTAGTAAAAACAGACCAAAAAGTCAGATTTGGGAAAATAAAACTTAGAAGGCTCCATGTATTGACCTATGTAGTACAGACAGAGCAACATTTGTGGAAGATCCCAATCTGCCATCTCATCTCCCTCTGAAGTTGCAAGTGATTAAAAATAGTAATTGATCTCATTTGTTTCACAACCGCATTGAAAAGTGAAGGAAATTATTTTCTCATTTTCAAGTGGTATTTTTCACAAAAAGCTCAGCTAACTTCCTGTTATGTAAATTCTGTAGCAGAAATTCAAGTGTGGCAATGCAAAGAAACTCATATTATCAAAGAAAATAATCTCAAAAATATCAAATTTGGAAGCATTTTGATAGTAACTTTGGTTTCATATAAAAATAAAAATGCAATAAGGTACAATGTGTTGGGAAGTTAATATTTTTTTGGATGGAGACAAACCTCACTAAATTTGATTTCCAGGTGGAAAACTTGAATCATTTCCAGACCCTTTATGGAAATCTCTGATTTCCAGTGATGATAAGTTATTCACAGGGTCTGGAATGGGTTCCTGCTGTTATTCCAGACGTGTTGCCTTTCAAAATCTCAGATTTAATTTGGGGTATCAGTTTGATGGCAAAATACGTTCTGGCTGCTTTTTTAGGTTGTCGGGTTTGATGCTTCCACGACAGTGGAGGAATTTCTAAACACCCTGAACCAGGACACGGGGATGAGGAAACCAGCTCAGTCAGGATTTGCGCTGTTTTCCGACGATCCCTCTGGCAAGGACATAGAGCACTGTCTTCAAGGAAACATCAAGGTAAACAAAAGCCTTTCATGAGCTCTGCATTTAAAACAACAAAATATCTTCATTTTGCAGAGCTGTCTTTAGACAATGGCTGGAAAACATTTTTCAGTCTGGAAAGTCTCTTCAGGCTTTTTTCCCTTCATAATGTGAAAGATTTAAACATTGTAAAAATAATTCTTTCATTGCTGAAATTCATTCAGTGAACTGTAATAGCTTTGACTAGGAGATGGACATTGTTATTCAGAGAAGTAACAGTGGAGTTGGAGAAAAAGAAAACCAGTTATTTGCAACTAAAAAGCAGTCAGAATCCAGCATGCATTTAGAGATTTATGGTGTTGCTGGAAGCAATAACCATTTGAGATCCAAAGAACACAAATAAAACCGGGAAGGGTCCCTTCCCTTTTCTGTCCCCTCTCAGAATAATTAACATATGGTAAGTAAAATATGTAAGAGAATGCACCAATATTTTTTGTGAATGTAACAAAAGTAGTTGTTCACATTACAGCTTCCAGGAAGGATTTTGGTGAAGGAATGGTGTAAGTACGTTATGGGTCATTTCTGAAAGCTGTTGTGTGTGTGTTGCAGGATAAATAAGCAACCAAAACATTAATTATTAAATGCTCCAACTAAGAAATACCAGTAAAATCACCTTTTGATGAGTTTAAAAATTTGAGCAACATAGATGTAACAGGTAATGGATAGTAAAATAAGTTGCCAGTTGCTACTCAGAGGCACTTTCGAAGAGGGATGAATGGCAAAGTCAGTCTGGTCTTGCTTTTTCCCTAGATCTGTGATATTATTTCCAAATGGGAACAAGCTTCCAAAGAGCAACACCCTGGCAAATGTGAGGGCATGAGAACTGTCCGCCTCACCTACAAGAACAGGTTTGTTTAGCAAGTGCAACATCCCTGCTTGGGCCTGAGGTTCGGGTTTCATTTCTGCAGAGTTTCTTCACCTGGAAATATTGTCTGGCTCAAAGCTTGCAACAGAAATAGCAAATGGGTATAACTAGATAAATATTTTCATGAAAAATAGAGCTATTTTTTTATGCAGAACAGGACTAAATTAATTTAATTGATTTTCTAGAGAATTATTTTTTTCCCTGAACTTAAAAGTGTGAAAATGAAATATTTTGTTCAAGTTCAGGTGTTGATCCGCTAATATGTTTTGATGACAGTGTGGACTTGTCACATTCAGGGCTAATCCACAGGGCTAATGCATTTCTCCATCTTTTTCATTTAATAACTTTCTGTCTTCTCTGCAGGCTTTATTTCTCAGTTCAGGTTCATGGGGAGACAGAGAGAGAGAAGCTGCTGCTGGTGTATCAAACAAATGATCAAATAGTCAGTGGGCTTTTCCCTGTGAACAAAGAACTGGCGATGGAACTGGCAGCTCTTATAGCTCAGGTAATGCCGGCAAATTGATCTTTTTTTTATCATGGTAGGACAAGGGAAATAACATTACTTGTGTGACTTTGTAAATCTACATTAAATGACAAACAGGTTTTCATTCCATGCTTGTAAGACACAGGAAGAGGCAGCTCGTAATACCCAGCTAAAAAACTAATCCTGAGTAACAAAAAATGTTCATCTTCATGGTGTTTCCCTTAGGTAGAGATTGGAGATTTTGAAAGGCCTTTCTCCACTCCAGCGGGGCCACTCACTTCCCAGTCCAAGTCCAATCAAACATTAAAACAAGTTTTGGAGAGATTCTACCCAAAGAGATACAGGGATGGATGCTCAGAGGAACAGTTAAGGTGAGATGTATTTTGTGATTCATAACTCCTATAAATCCAAGAGTGAAACAAGGAAGTTTTTAATTGTCATCACAGCCTATTGTTATGCCACGTTTGCCTAAGCCTGTGCTTGAAACTCATTTTCTTACAAAACAAAGGCTCTGTTTCCTCTGTATAACTATAATCTAACCTTCCCACCAAAATTCTACATGTTACCACAGGGATGACACAAAATCCCGTGGTTCTGAAATTCCTGCTTTTCTTACTCATCAAATCTAAGTTTAAGGCTTTTTCCCTCATTCTTCACGACAGAGTTGAGAAAGTTTAAAGTTATTATCGTATTATAAATGAACTTTATTACATGCTCAGCAGATAATAGGGACATTCAGAAGTGTAGGCATAACAAAGAGAAAGTTAGACAATTTTAAAGAACAAAATATAAGAGGTCCTACAATAGACTGACTCATGGAGATTAAGTCAAATATCTGCTGGACTTAATCAAACCAAATATCTGCTGGTACTTGAGCGATCATTCCACTACCAGTTGCCAGAGCTGGACGTCCATGGCAGGGAAAGGCTCTCTTTACCTTTCCCGAGTCTTGATTCCGTTTGCTAAGGGTGCAATTGGAGTTTGTAAACTTACATTAAGAGTAAGCTGTAGAGGAAAGATCTCCCACTCCTTTTCGTGTGCTGCTTCTAATAACTTTGTGGCTTCTGGGAGTCATTCCAGCAGGTCAGAAAGGTGTTCCGGGGAGGGGGTTTGGGAAGGATTTGTCTTCCATAGGATCTTTTCATTGAACCAGCTCACTATGGGGACACAAAAGAAAAGAGCCAGTGTGAACTTATCCAGCATGAGAAACACTCAGTTTGGTAGCAACACTCAGATAAACTAAACAAAAGCAGAGCTAACCCATATCCTCCACTTCTTTACTAGTCACAAGTAAAGCTCCGTGCTGAGTTGGATGGATTTTTGGAATGACACCTGGTGTAGCTGTTGAGTGCTGATAAAGGCAGATCAATTACCCATAGAGGCACATTAAAAGCGGTCCTAGACTTCTTCCTCTCTGCTGCTACATCAATATTTAATCCTAATATTGCAGAAATTGGAAGATAGATTCATAATTTTCATGTACATAAAAATACTAAATGATGTTTCGGATTTATTTCATGCTCCCTAAGAGATAGTTGTATTAAATTATCATTTTAACAAAGTGATTCTTTTTTTTTTTTTTGCTTGCTGTGGGTAAGCATTTAAATTTTTTTCAATAGCTAAATGAGATTATTTCATTTTAACAGACAGCTTTGTCAGCGACTGTCTACAAGATGGATGGCTCTCCGGGGGCACAGTGCTGCAGACTGCGCACGCATTTACCTTACTGTCACCAGAAAATGGTCCTTCTTTGGTGCTAAACTGTTTGCAGCCAAAGTAAGAAACTTTACGGAGTTTGAGTTGTGATTTGGGGTTTTTTGCTATCAATAGAATTTGCAAGTAGTAGTACCTTTTTGTTGACAATAAGAGTGTTAGACATGTGCTGACTGAATCTCTTGTTAAATTCCTGACTTGTTTAAACGATGCACTGGTTTAAGGGAATAGCCATTGTCCTAAGTAGAGCAGAAAAGTAACTTTGCAATACACTGATGGCTTGCTTTAGGTGGTACCTTTTCATTTGCTTGTATCTTGTTTGGAGACTGGTTTTATTTCAGATTTTTCTGACTAATAACTAGTGTAATATTTAAAAGGCATCAACAATATCCACTGGCTGTGGAAGGTGAACTTTGCAGAAACCCTTAGTGTTGTTCAGGGTTTTTAGAGCATTCCCTTCTGCGTTGGCCCCTCAACTTTTCTTAAGCTAGTAGTACCTGAATTTCCTTGATTCGGATAAGAGCTGTGTTAAACAGAACTGTTGCTTCATCTTTAATTTTATTAGATAATCTCAGTATATATAGAGTTGCTTATTGGCACTCTGTAGATGTGTCATGGTAGTGAACAAACATTCAAACACCTGGATTTTAAAAAGTTTTATTCTTGAAACTATAGGTTTTGTGGCACTAAGCAGCAGGGGAAGATTTAAGAGTATTATGTTGAGTTCATAGTTCTGCCTCTGGCTCCCTACATGGCTTTGAGCTGCTACTTCAATTCCTTTAGATCAGTTCCTTCCCAGTGCAACAATCAGTAAGATCTGTGGATGGAGAAGGCTCTGCAGTAGCTGAGAGTTAGTAATTGTCTACCTACTACCTCACTTGGAAGTAGTAATTAAAGAACATTCCTCTTTGTAGCCCCTAGCAACATCCTTAGCTGAAACCTTGATATGGTTTGCTGTGCATGAAGATGGTGTTAGCATCCTGGACTACAGCTCTATGGTAAGAAAAACCTCTTTTCAGTTTGGTGAAAGCAGAGTTTAACACTGAGTATATGGAGAGATTCACACCATAATCCATGCTACATAAAAGATGGCATTAGCCCTTCTTGCCAAGTTATCCAGTC
This sequence comes from Rhinopomastus cyanomelas, assembly GCA_013400115.1. NCBI lineage: Eukaryota > Metazoa > Chordata > Aves > Bucerotiformes > Rhinopomastidae > Rhinopomastus > Rhinopomastus cyanomelas. Next base: position 6,425 of record VXBP01000323.1, on the reverse strand, counting down.
TGCCTCTTAAAGCAAAAATGCATTCCCTTCGGAACGCTTCAGTGTTATCGTCATTAGAGCAGCTCCAATAATAGAACTAAGTAATGAATTCTTTGCACAGAGCTTGTTTTTGTTTATCACATACAGCTTTGCTGTCATTTAATGAAATGTTAATGTTTTAATCATTCAGATGTCAGGAGATCCATAGTCACAGTTCTTCAAGAACATTAATTTTCTTCTCCTGAAGATTTAATTTCCCATTATTATTTATCATACACATGCAGTTATTTTAAAAGATTGTTATTTTCATTGTATTATTTTTGTTTAATAGTCAGTAATAGAACCCAGTGTTATTTAATTATGTCATTTTGGGCTCTGATTTTTCTTTTGATTTGCAACAAAAGTGTTTTTCACAGAAAAATGACTCATGGTAATCAGGGTAAAAAAAACCCAGAAAAAGCAGTGCCTGAGAGAGCCCTCCTTTCATTTATATCCTGCAAAGAAATGGAATCGCATGGCCCTATTAGCAACTGCTAACATAGACTATCAGAAAATTACAATCTCGGCTTTGTAATTGTCCTGATACCAATGTTTTCATTATGTTTCTTTGCTATTAAAGAAATAGTAACCCAAACAGAAGCTCTGCCCAGAGAACAAATGAAATGACCTTGTGTCAGCCCACAGAAAGCTCCACAACCAGTGATGACAGTTCCAGTTTCACTGTCAGTGGTCTTGAAGTCCTTTGCTACCAAGGAATAACCAGATTTTCTGTGGGAAGGATCAAGGGTACCAGAAATTACGTTACAAGAAGCCATTTCGCAATAAGGACAAAAAGAGGATTAGTAACAGGAGGGCATTCATTCAGGAATTGTACAGCTATTGACTTGCAAATACTTTTAAATATGAACCTCTGCAGCAAATTAGTATGAAATGATAAATTGTTAATCTTGGACTCAGAGGCCACTAGTGTGGTGCTGAACACTGAAGCGTGGAATGCAGAGAAGCCTTGAAAAGCATTTATGTTTTATCAAGAGGTGTGAAGTATTGGAGTTAAATTCCTTTACAGGTGTCATAACTCTGCCATTTAGTTTATTTCGATGGAATTTCTACAATTAACTTCTCTCAAAGTCAGTCATGACTTGTGTAAGTTGAATTACATGCTTGCGTGTGTAATATCTTTGATCTAATTAATGTGGGATATAAACAGAGGTGAAGTTTACAGGAGTTATCATGTCCAGCAATGGAAGCACCTTATAGTGAAGCTATCCCCNCTCTATCCTCCCGACACCCACCCCTCAAATATTTATAGACATTAATGAGGTCACCCCTCAGTCTCCTCTTCTTCAAGCTAAAGAGACCCAGCTCCCTCAGCATTTTGAAAAATAGTTATATTTTTAGAAGAAATATGTGTCATGATCTGTTTTTCCTGCATTGTCCTGCTTACAGCCTGGTGTTTGTTTTTTGGATTTTCTTTTCTTTAAGCAATTAACAGTCACATATACCTATAAGAGCCTGATGACTTTTGGAGGCTACCAGGATGACTTTATGTTGGTTGTTAACAACAATCAGTCAAAGGACAAGTCAACTGAAAAACACCTTTTTGCCATGACGAAACCAAAGGTTGGTATGCCACCCCAAGTGTCGACCCACCGGCTAACTGTCCTGGTTTTTCTCATGGGGAATCCTTAACAGAAGGGAAACATGAAACACTTTACCAGTCACATAAGAGTGACATTAGTGATGTGTTCCTTTTTGTTTCATGTCCTTCCCTATAACAGTCACAATTTTGCAAAGAAGGACAAAGAAGGGTCCCTAAAAACAGCTTATTTTCTTGACCAGCACCAGAGATAAATTTTTAAGAAGATAGATTTGTGTTCTGCAGTGCAATTGCAGAACATATGATCTGGATGATCAGTCACTTCTTAAAAACCCTAAGATTTTTTTTTTACTTTTGGTAAAGAATTTCTACATGCATTTTCAATCTCTATTCTCTCCTTCACTGCTAGGTTTGACTCTGTTTTTCAAAGATTTTAAGGTCTTTTGCTGTTAGTCAGAACAATTTTTGAAACAGAATACTAAGTTACACATAGAAATTTGGGTCAAAACATGACTCTTGTGATACAGATAAGCCTAGGAAAATGCATCTTGCCCTTATTGGCAAGGTTGATTGGATAGATTGCAAAGAGAAAATATGGTCAAAAGCTACCTGGATGCTTTATTCCATTTAGCTGTCCTGTGTTCTGCTTCCAGCAGAAGGGAGGGAACACATCACAAAAGTTTTTTCCTAGAGCATCAGCATTCAGACTTTTAAATCTGTCAGCAAGGGGAGGAAGCCATCTGTTAGAGTCATTAAAGACTGTGGAAGACAAGTATTTAGCATACTGATAGGAATAACATTACGTTAGAAAAAAGCTTGATTAGGCATCTCCTCTTTCCCCATCATTACAAGTACTTTTCCAGCTGATGGTGATTGGCACCTGCTAAAAAGTTCACAATTTTTTTCAGCAGTCAAAACACATCCCTGTATTTTTCAAAGAGTTTTGTGTGTTCCTGTTATAGATTCTTGAGATCACTCTACTGATTGCTGGCTATATTAACAACTTCCATCAGCTGAAAGGAGCCACTCACCATCTCTCTGCTCCAGCACTGCTGGCACCTCAGAGTGGACAGAAACTCAAAGAAATGGGGAGTCAATTGCTTCTTGCAAACAACAGACCAACAAAATGTCCCACCTTGCTATGAAAGGATGACGTGTCACAGTAATTCATCTTCATTCCTGGGTTTCTACACTCATTGGAAAGGTTTTGATGTGCAAGATGTAGAACATAAGGAAGTCCATAAATGAAGAGTGGGCAGATATTCAGCATTATATACCACCTTCATTTCAGTGGTATATAATGGGAACAGCCCTTCAGTTAAATCCCTGTTGTGAATTGGAATCGTGATGAGCCAAGTTTAAGGACTGTGCTGGTATCTACAGTTCAGAAATAAATGTGTCTGTTGGAAGTGACGGGGAGATGTGGCCTGGGGAACAGTTGTATAGTCTTATGTAGTTTTCCAAATATTTACTCAGGGACCAAACTGTCTTCAACTGTTCATCGCTGCTTTTCAAAATGATAAGTTGTATGAGCTTCATTTTGAAGAAGTTTTGTTTAAAGTATTAAATACAAAATCCTTTCAGCTTCCAGCACCCACATGTGTTTGTGATACCATCACCATGGGACTAAAAAGAACAAGCTGTTGGATTTGTAGGGTTGTTTCTCATCATGTGACTGGTATAGATTGGAAGACCATTCTTGTGATACACTCAGGCCTTTGTTTCAGGGCTGTTTTACTTGGCAGATCTTCAGCCTCAGTCATGTAAATTTGTAAATAATACCCCTCTGCCCCAGCCTTTATGAAAAACCTACGTTGTAAAGGCACTGTATTTAGCAGAGTTTTGTTACACAAGATCCTGTACCTACTGTCTTCTTTAATCCAGAATAATAATATTATACAGATGCAAGAACAACTCAAGAACACAAGAAATACTACAGAAAGCCACTGCTTCAGGTGTTATGGGTAAACGTGTATACCTATGTGACACATAAATCCATGTACACTGTATATAATGTACAGACATTGATTCAGAATTATATTTTGTAAGGGTTGGACTTCTGTTTTTTCATATCATTAATACTAATATGAGACACGATGCTGCATCTGCACTGTTGGACCCACAAGCACTTTCCAGTTACAAGCCTCAATGTTACAGAGAGGCAAATAAATAGAAATTACAACCATTTTTAATTTCAATCCTTACGTTTTCATTTCTGTGCAAATAAACCGCTTTTGCAGGTCTGGAATGGATCAGCAGCATTTTCAGATTATTCAGTCCCAACCATAGAGAGGGTAGTCAAACACAGATCACTGATTTTTGTACACTTCACAACTTCTACTTTTGCTCATGCTCATCATTGTGGATTGTTAATCCCTTACTGCTAGCCTCACTGTTTTGATTTTAAAATATTTAAGTAATTTCACAATGATGAATTTTAATATTTGAACACTGAAAATCACCTCTGTTTTATCAAATTTAAGCATTTCAGATATACATAGATGAGGAATTTTCAGCTGTTTGCCCTCTATGAATGGCAGACAGTAGCCTCCTGAAGAATTAAAATGGATGGGGAAAAAGATGCAGAATGTGAAGAGCACATGCTCTTAAAAAGTGGAAAGACAGACTGGAAAAATCACTTGACCCCTTTATGAACAGGACTATGGGCCAGTGCTTTGTCTTCAAAATTAGAAGCAAATAACCAACACATTACCAGAAAAGCCGTGTTAACTTTTATGAAAGAAATGCACTCCAAACCAGTTACTGTGACAACACTACATTAAACAATGACATTCCTTTCAGGGGTTGGATTAGCAAGAGGTTTCAGTAGTGACAGGATCCTTCTAAAGCACACACTTCCCTTCACATAAACAGGCAGCAAGTCTCTTACACACACCAGCACACAGTTCTGCAGCTCTGGTGGACTTGCTGCAAGTTCCAGAGCTCCTTGGAGGATACCACACAAAGCAAGACAACAAAGCTGAACATTTCAGAATCCAGGCAGATGATCTGTGCGGCCTTCCCAATCCAGAAGTGATCCACATCTCTACTTTGAGTCATCCTCCAAAACAATAGGGTGCCATCTAATCCATCACTAATGCCCAGGTAGGAACTAGACCTTTCTTACCTTCTCATCTTCAGCAGCAGTGATGCAACAGGAGCTGACAGATAAACAGCATTCTCTGGTAGCAGTGCTGAAGACCTTCCTTCAATGCTTCAGTAATAAAAATATTCACAGGATGAGGTGAATGTGTAGCACATGGAAAGAGACTTCACCTTCTCTTGTGAACCTCAAAATAACTTTTGGGCTTGCTTTGAGCTAGCAGTCAGCAATCAGTACTAACAGTCAATGAAACTGAGCTTGATAGTTACTGAAGGTCACTGGAGGCCGTATAAACAACCATATTGATTTGAAAATAATATTTGGGATGCAACGTATGTTAACATCTGACCTGAGCTTTACTTGGCCTTGTCAGTTTTTGTGTAACAGCATTAGTAAGCAAACTACTCATTTCTAAACCAAACAAGACCTGTTTATTCCTGCAGGCAAATGTTAAAGCTTCGAGTTTTTAATCAAATCCACAAAACTAATGCTTTGTGTTTGTTTAGATTTAAATTTGGCTTATATGTAATTCAAATATAGACCTATATTTCCTTATAAAAGAAGGCTGCTAGGTAGTTGGTGTTGGAATTCCTTGTCAGACTAACACAGTTTTTAAAGGTTTTATTTTTTGCTTTAGGAATTCATCCTTGCAGAAAGGAATGCACCACTTAAAGCTTCAGGTAGAGCTTTAGTAATCTATACAGGTTAGTGCAATCCATTTGTTTAATTTTAACAGAGGTGAATAGCAACTCAGTAATAATTAATTAGGAAGGGGAAAAAGGTTTCTTTGGGCAAAGGAAATGAAACTGAGTAAGGTGAAACATCAAATATGGAAAACTCAGATTTAATTCCCAGTTGTACTGGGTTTCAGTATGTCTTAGTAATCATATACAGATTTGCCACCTCTCTGCCAGCAAATAAATCACTGTAAAAATACTTTTTAGTTTTAACACTCTTACCGGTACAGTAATAGATGCCTAGATCACAGTGCCAGCAGCAATTCCTACCTAGTTTTATTTTGTCAGACTAAGAGCAGCTTTGTCCAGGGTTTTTACCACCTCTGACTGCTGATTAGAGATCACCACTGGCTTTGTATCCCCAGATTTCAGAAATACTCTGTTGAAATTAAATTGATGAAACACACTTAGAAAAGTATCGGCACGACCTGCCTCAGTACAGCCCTGAATAATGAAGTTTCTTTCTAGATTTTAATTATTAGCAAGTTTGGTCTCCATAAAGGGTTAGTAAATGTGAAAACCTGGAATTAAATAAAAGCTGACAAAAGTTCTGGAACTGATGATGCAAGTTTAGAAAAAGAACTTATTTAAAGAACTAAGTGAAGCTTGTATCTTTAGTAGGCTACACAAGCCTTCACTGGGGAAGGAAAGAGGAAGAGTTAAAATTAATTCAGAGTTAATCATTATGAATAAGGCCATTTTCCTGAGTTTCAGCAAACAGATAAAGGATTTTGTTTGGGTTTTTCTCTCTGGTGTTAAGACATAAAGCAGCTGCTCAGCTTCAGGGCATCCACTGCAATAGCTGTCCTGGTTCTTGGGTCACTTCCCTGACTTTTGGGATTCACCTACATCCTATTTCCCTTTCCTATGCTGTGTTGTCTGGACATTTTATCACACCATTTAAATCCTACTTTCTAATCCAATCTTAAGGTGATCTTTGCATTTGACTTCCAATTGATCTTATTTGACTGAGGACTATAAGAGACTGTGAAAGGGAAATTGACTATTT